>CM075852.1:108392099-108454599 GCA_037975125.1 Latrodectus hesperus | reverse complement strand
GAAATAATGGGTTCAATACCCGCCTCAATCGGAAACAGGCCTGCTGAGAGAGCTTATACTCGTGTTCTACAGTCATAAAACGCAGCCCTTTCTGTACGTGAGTCGTGAAGTGATGATTGCCAGCTCAGGTGTCGGGTTTCATCGGTGGTGCCTGATTAGTTGGTTTGTTGTTTGTTTGTCGCTCGACGGTCATTTTTTGCGCACGAGGGCAATTAGACCGGGACCTACGGTTTAAAGTGGATTCCGAACCACTACAAACATCCATGCCCAAGGTGGGATTCGAACCCACGAACTGTTGAACCGAAGGCGAGAGCGCTAACCATTCGGCTGCCAGCTTGTGGTGCCTGATTAAGAGGCAGCTAGGAACTTTCATCGTCAAAACTAGCCCCAGACGGAGACAATATAATAAAGTAATGAAAACAAATTAGCAATGCGTGGTAGCAACAGAATACATTTATGTAAACACAAGGCCCGACTTAGCCTAATTGGGGCCTAGGCGAAAACTTCCTTGGAAGCCCTTTCTGCTTCACAACAACACTTTCTATTCAATTTACAAAACGATTATATTTGTTGACCGTAAAATGAATTTTTCTCAAGATTTGGGGGCCTTTCTGATCTGGGGGTCCGCCCCCCCTGCCTTAATCAGGCTCTGTGTACGCATTATTTGTGTCCAGGATTAACTTTAAGTCGAATACATGTTTGTAACTTATTACTTACTGCTGCGACTAAAAGAAATCATTGATTCCATCTATTTCTCAACTACTCAGATTTAAACTAGAGAGAAATAATCGTTTTACCAAATAAAACAAAACGTCGAAACTCAAACATTCATTGCAATTGGAAAACTGTACTCATAAAAACGATAGCAACAAAACAGTGTTGCCAATAAATGGAAGTTCCTCATAAAAAGACTATTATTTCACGTCGAAAACTCGAACTCAATCACCCAAGAGATGGCGCTGCGAAATCGAAACCGAAAACGGCGGCTTCCAAAGGCAATATAGAGAGAATGAAAAATATAATACTAAAAGAATTTTTTTTCCTAGTGTAAAAAAAAAGTAAAAAAAAAAGTAAAGTAAAAAAAAAACTAAGTAAAAAAAAAAATCGAAGTCTAAAGAAAGCAGAGATAGCAGCGCCCTCTTCAGCCCATGATGATGAGCGTTCCAAAGATCTATTTCTTCAGTTATTTCAAGTTAGATATGCAGTGCCATTTTTTTTTCTTCCACTTTCTTTCGAAACTAGTTTCAAGGATTTTCCTTATACTTCCTTATTTTCGGTTTTGAATTTCGCATTCTAAAAGATGCACAGAAGTGCCGAGAATACTTGTATATTTTTAGCTTAACTATATTCTTGCAGGTTTGGAAATGGTTACCAAAAAAATCGTTATCGTTTTCATTCTGCAGTTTTGTTTAAAAAAATATTTCAAGTAGTTTGTTCTATCGTTTGCAAAATTCTGATTTTCCGTTTGAGTTCACATTTGGAACGTATAATAGCTTTAAGGAAGGAGTAACTGACCACCTGAAATTAGTCTCTGAAGGTAAAAAAAAAAAGATTTAAAATATTACAAACTTCAAAACTAGCTTATTTCCTAACATTGTAAGAAGTTATTCAGCTAAAAAGTAAACAAAGAAGACAAATGAAAAAAAATTAAAAGCAAGCACTAATCTGAAAAATAAGGAAAAAAAATTCTGATTGATTTTACACCTACTTTTATTCGCAAACCATAATGGTAGATGTTACTCCATATATATCATTGTAAATGGAAAAAATAGCGCAGAGAGAGAATTCATGAAAACGGACTAAAATATAATTTCTCACTTCTTATTGCTATATTTTATCTTCATGCAATATCGGAATTAAAAGCAACCAAATATAGTGTGTGTTTGTGTGTGTATATATATATATATATATATATATATATATATATATATATATATATATATATATATATATATATATATATATATATATATATATATATATATATAAAGTTTTTCAATTTTAAGCCCAAGTTTTTCAATTTTACACCTAGTATGTGTGAATTCGAATTTCAGGACAAGTCAGGAGGGACTACGTCCAACTGACGAAGTGAGCATCCGAGTTTAGAACTTTTAATATCTTCCCGAAAAAGAACATTAGACGTCGTGTTGTTGCTTATGACACTTGAACAAGCCAAGCTCGCTATGTCTTTGGCATTGCGAATTAAGTCAAACGAGAGCGTCTTTCGTTTGGATCAGAGTACCACAAAGGTGAATGTACGACTTTGCTCTTTTTAATGTGCCTCGTCATTTTGAACCACGGTCAGGTGACGCGGCCACACCTCCTCTCCACATCCACGCCACACCAGCGGAAGGACACATTAGACGTCGTAAGAGAATAGAGTGTGCATGCTACCTCCACATGACATTTTGAGTACTACTGAATGCAAAACCCATTGTCAACCATTTAACGAGAAAGACGCCTTTCCTCACCGAGCTACCATGGTTCTATAAATAAAATACATGTTCGTTCCAATAAATTAAGAAATACATCAAACAGATTTAAGAGACGATAATTTATCGAGATGTCAATCATGTTATTGTTGCAGAAACAGCTGGGTGGAGTCTTCGTCATTTAGAAGCAGAGCCCAAGCAGAAGACTCCCAATACTTTGTCTGCCAACCCCAGATATATCATTTCACTTGGAAGACATTGCGATTACGTCCAATTTTAACGTGACCCAGCCGCCATTAGTGAACAAGACGGATACGACGGCCTAACCAACCAGAAAACCGCGGCCTGGTATCAATCATGTCACGACTTAGCATTGCCACAAGTGGCAGGACAGCACTCTTCAGAGCGAAGGGTTCCGAGTTCAGTCCTCGCCACGATTGAAAATCGCGCGGTGGATTTTGCGCTTCTGCTTTCTATCGATGTAGGTGCTTGGGTGTTTTCGTGGTTTCCTCCCTTGCGACAAGCACCTACAGATCGTTGATTCAGTAAATGTTGACACGTAACTGCCTTCTAGGATATCTATGAAAAGTCTCCTGGAAGGCAATTACGTGTCAATATTAAAATGCTTAGGACTTAAGTGAATGCTTAGGCCGTGTTAACATTAAAAATGATAACTAACACCCTCAGGCCATGAGGTTATTCACAACGGTGTTTCAAGGGAATTGTGGTCAGAAAGTCACCACGCAGAGGAAGACACGTCGATGGTTCAGGTGGTTAGGGCGTCGTTCTAATTATCGGAAGGCAGTGAATTCGAATCTCGGTTTAACTGAAGACTCGTTGTTTTCACTATATAAAGGCTACTGGGACAAGTTAAGGTTGTGGTCGCAACGTTCACTAAGTGGTTGGTTTGTCGCTCAACGGTTATTCTTTTCACAAGGAAGTTAATCAGACCGGGACATAAAGTGTGGATTCCGAAACACTACTAACATCCAAGCTCAAGGTAGTCCAACAATCTTGTTTGTCCAACAACCGTTATTCTCAAAACGGTGTTAAAAATATCAAAGGTGCTTGCTGTACGCAATATAAAAAATATTTCAAATAAAGCGTTTTTTTTTTTTGCTTGATACATATCTTTTTTGAAGTTTTCTCCTGTTTCTAGAGAAACGGTTACAAAATTTTGTTATCTTATGAAAAAAATTTACTGGTATAGTGTCGAAAAAGCGTATTAATATTCGAAAGTCATTACTGTTTCCAAGACCATAAGTTGTATTTGATTTCAAGAGAAAAGAAAAGGTAATTTAGTAAGTAATTCAAATAAAGTTCATCTCGTAGAGATTTTTTTAGAGACGATATAAAAGTAGAAGCAAACAAAAGCGTTTCAAGACGTCTTCCGTCAATTCCTTTTACTTAAAAAAATTTGTTAGTTATCTGACAAAATATTAATCAATTTTCCCGTAGACATTTATTTGTATCTTTCGAGAGAAGATTGATTGATTGAGATCGAAGTGCGACATCAATCAATATTCTTTTTGAGTCGCTAGCAATTTTTTTAAGAGCGGAATTTATCTAATTTTATATAATTCTCATAATTTCTAAGCTTTTCTTACTTATTGACAGTATTTTTATGTGGCCATTACATGAAAAGATGAGTTGTTAAAGTGCTTTCAATGCAGAAGCTCCCTCTACATAGAATTTCGCTAATTTTCCCCATCATACAATAAAATTCTCTCAAATAAAGACGACCTGACATTTATATCAGATTTATTTTGATCTTGGAAAAAACTCATCACCTTTTATTTCTAAGGAATAATTTGTTTTTAATCATCATAAGTTTCATTTGTTTCTTACAAGGGAATCGGATTATATTTCTCGCTCACTAAGTGAAAATTAAATTACAACAGCAAAAATGTAGCTTCCTTCCATAACGAAAACATTGAAACTTACTTTTGAAACTTTTCTTTTTTTGTTTTGTCCCGTATATTTCTCAATATACTCATTATTCTTTCAAGTATAGAAGTTGACTTAAATTCTCGTTTTCTCACCAAGCAATGCATAAGTGTTATATAATATCTTTATGAAGCATTTTAGATGCAGGTATCCAAGGATGGAAGAATATCATCATTGGAGACTGCTTGTCGTCCTCAGAGCTGACCTCTAGAGTTAGGATGGCTATCAATGCTACTTTTAGGGATACCATTCCTACCCACGAATGGTACACATGCAAACATCCTGGTTCCGCACTAGTGGGTAAACACAAGAGATGCAGCCAAACGGCTTTGACAAGACTGCGAAGTGGCCACCTGCTTGCTCAGAGACACGTCTCTGGTACCAAGGTCTACCCTCTCTGTTCCAAATGTCGAGTGGTTCAGGCCTCCCCATCTCATATTTTTCAGTGCATTGGGTGTGAGAGAGGGGACATGGAGTTGAGACCGGAGGTGGTGCTTGAGAGACTGACTATTTTTGGATTCATGGGGCTGATGTGATGGTACTGTCACGCCAGTCGGGGATAAGCAACAACAACAGATGCAGGTACCTTTGACTCACCACTTCTACAAGGGTAGATAGCAGGGACTTTCTCTGGCTCTTTCCTGTGATAGGAAATCCAGCACTTGCCTCTGGCTACCTGAAATGCCTTACTTTTGTAGCGGGTAACAAGACCTCCCCCCTCTGTCTTAAATGCCACGGACACCAAGCTTCTCCTGAGCATATCCTGGATTGTATGAACATACTATGGGACGATATCTACACTTCTCCACGCCTAGTCATCGATTTCCTCTCCGTCAACGGATTCCTTGATTTGGTCTGATTCCGTCAGACCCCTTGGAGACAAGCAACAATTTTAGTAGCTACATCCAATAACCAATTATCATCAAATAATAAGATTATTTCCCCATGTAGTCCATTTTTCTTTTATTTCCAAAATTACAGTGCTTTTCAATTTCTAAATCCTATAATATATACCATATAAAACATCAATTCATTTCACCATTGAATTTAAAAGATCAGCATACTTCTATTTTAACAATTCACAGGTCTTATCTTACATTTTTAGTATACAAAATTTAATTATAACAAAATCTCAGACGTTTGAAATATACTTAAAATTATTGTAGACAAGCACATCTTAGCTGGGACCAGCCATACAAATTGCTGAATCGGAAGACTTAAGACGTGGAATTCCCAACTTGCAAAACCCCAGACAAAGAATACAAACTGTTTTAAGAAAATACATTTTTTTTATGATTCATATCGTTCAAATAAATACAATATTCGGTTGCACACACGTGAAATCGAATAACAAAAGATAATTAAGATGGATCCAATACTAGAGGGTGGAGTAGGAAGAAAAATTAGAACACAACAAGAAAGAAAACAAAAATTGGGGAATTCACTTCTCTCCACTCGATAAAACGAATCCAATTGCCTTCCACGTCAGTAAGCTTTCCAATTAATGCCAGTCGCCCTGGTAACGGTTATCATTACAGCAGACGATAAAGTAAGACCAGGGGGAAAAAAAAAGAATAAAACAAGTTGCCATTTTCAAAAGTTCCTAAAAGAGCTTTAGAACTTATGCAGACGATCACTTCATTAAAAATCTCAACCTTTCAGAGAGGGGAACTGTTTTCAAAAGAGAAATTTCCACAAAGTAAAAATTGCACAACCTAGAATAACGTTTTTGGAGATTAAATAATAGTTTGAATATATATGAGATACGCGTTCCGGAAGGGGGCGCTTTTCAAGGCTTACCATTAATTTAATGAGTATATCAACACAAGAGTTTTATGTAAATAAAGTTTAAAGACGAAGAATGTGGTGGCCATTTTGGAAATTGCTAGACCCTGAATGGAACTATCAGGTGTAGTTTGAAATTTAGGATGATTAAAATGAAAAATTAGTTTCCTTTCTTCACAAGCTTAATAACTTTTCTGGGAAACTCTTATTCGCTCTCTCCTTTTTTGTATTAAGCAATTCAGAAGTTTTAAAATGTTCTTCGAAAATTGCAAGCACTCAATAAAAGTTGTTTTATTGAAACTTCAGTCGCTGTAAACTATTATTTCTGAACATAAATTTTCGGATGTAAACCCAATATAAAGCACATTATAACATTTATTTTAACTTAGTACCAATGTCGACTAGAATTATACTTTTGGTTACTGGCAACGATACTAATAATCATTCAGATAATATAATGGCGTCATTCTAAGGAGTATACATCATTATCGAGTACACATCATAATGTAAATGAATTCTATTTTAATACCAACTAAAATAATTGTAGTAACATTTTGATAACTAATTGTAATATATCAATGTGTAATAACTTTTGTATATTTTTTAAATTAATACCAATGCCAATTCGAATTATTCACTTTGAATTACTGGCAACGGTCTTGCAGACAATTGAATAGTCACCATTAGTACGTTGTTCCAGTAAAGGAAAACGCATAACATAAAAAAACAAGATAACAAAGATCCCGTTTTTAAATTAAATAAAATATTTCTCAAATGTTATCTTTAAGTAATGAATTTAAGACACTTTTAAACAAAAATACCTTTGACACAGAACAATTTTTCTAAAAATGTTTAATTTGATAAAAGGAAAAGTAAATGCACTTTTAAGATATAAAAAAAATCGCTTACTATCGATTTTTATTAATAATTCTAGATTTATCTCACTTTTTTAATGACAGCGAAAAATACGACTTTTAAACTACGTTGGCGACCACCTGTTGGCGCCAGAGTGTCTGAGAAAACAGAACCCAGATAACCTCTGATAGGTTTTTGTTGACTCTCCGTCTTTCGGAAGTTCTAAGTAAATAACATATGTCCAAAATCCACTTAGCTGTGCAATAATTACTTCATTTTGCTGTTGCCAACAGTTAAAAAAAATGTAATTTGCCACTGTCGATAAATTTAAAGACGGGCATTAAAAGGCATCGAATATATCAATGGATTTAATGACAAACTTGGCAATTTTTTATTTATTTTAGGAGCAGGTGGCATTCTCTGAACTTTATCGGAAACATTCGTGATATTTGGAACAAAAACCATAATAATAAAGCTTTAAATTAATCGCTGCTATTTTTCTAATATTTTATGAAACTTTTTCGCTATATTAATTATTTAAAAGAAGGATTTTTTTCGGTTTCATCGAATTTTTTTCAATACAAGTAAATTGCACATGAAGTAAGATTTTAAAAAATAATCAAGATGATATTTAAAATACTCAAAGATAATATTTTAAATAATGATCTGAATAAAAAATTGAACAAACTGTTCAGTAAATTCATATTTTATTACTTTTAACATTTTTACACAACATATTTCGACTAATAAATTGGGAATCCTTGGCTTCACAGATCATCTATCAGGAAAAAAATGAAATACATCATAAAATTTATAAATAACTAACTTTCTTAAATTTTATTTCAGAAAATGATTTTAGAAATATCATTAGAAATAACATAACTGTGACCCCAATTATATTTTTAATAAAAAGATAAATTATTTAATCCTCAGGAAAATGGCTACCTCATTGATATTTAAAAAAAATATTCTTGTATTTAAGAAATTTTTTATATCACGCATATCATATTTTATAATCTCAGATTTTAATTATAACAGAACAACTACTTCACGAAGTATATGGACAATTTTGATTACACATTACAATATTAATTAACATACATTTCAAAAACTTTTTATGCAGAAAAATAAAACTCACCGACTAATATTACATGAAATAGCATTAAAAGCAATATAACTACTTACATACACGACAACAAATTTACACAATCCATTAAACAAAAGACAACGTACCTGTAAAGAGAAAAATTCTTTTTAAGAAACTGAGTCATAGCAGCACATAATATTATAAATTTATTTATTTGAAAATGTATGCTTTATTACAGAAGACATTTTTTTTGTAAATAAGCAAATTTGCATTATTATTTTCATTAATCATAAATGACATTATCAGTCTTAAATCATTTACAATTTTTAATCTTAAATTTACCAAAAATATTTAATTTTTTTAAAGGCGAAAAAAAATAAAATTGAAAATTTTATATACAAAACAACATTCGGGAGTAAAATTTAATGTACATCCATAACCGTGCGGACATGAATTCTAAAACTAGCAAATAAATAAATCGTGCAATAAAAAAATTAATTTTTTTTCCAATGGCGGTCACATGAGGGTTGAACCCTATGCCACAACAAGGCCAGAAACTACTACTACCCAGTGGGCATCTGTGAACCAAATCACGGAGGTGAGTAGCGTTATCCGCACCATATCACCACAAACCCGTTTATAGGGCGGACACATTCATACAACAGCACAGAAGAAAGGGCAGAGAAACACAAAGAGAACAGAGAAGGAAAGAAACATCCATGCCAGAACCGGGATTCGAACTCAGGACCCATAGCTCAGGAATTAGGAGTGCTAACCACTCAGCCATCGGTTGGCAAAAAATAAATAAAATTTAAGAAATTTAACGAATTTTTTGAGACTATGTTTTACAAATCTGCTTTTTATGATTCCAGCAATATTAATTAAAAGAAAAATTTTTAATGTTGGCGTAAGCAAGGCAATAGTCATAAAAATTTAAAAAAGATTGTTTACACACATATTGCAATTATTAATTTATAATTTTTTATTAATTAATGAACTTTTGAAAAATTTAAATAGTCCGTGCCGATTTAAACCAATCATAAAGAGGATGTTTAGTCATGACTTTTTCAATTTGCTTTTTCTTCTGTTCTATGACATTCAACGTGTTAATTGGCTGGAATCAATGGAAACCGGCTTCTCAAACCGACGTTTAGCTTCTTTATAAGAAATCGTTTTATGAAGACAAAATGAACTTCGACACTATTCTCAGATATTCGACGGTGAACTTCGCCTTGTTTGCTGCCGCTCGAAAAATGCAATTTTAAGGTTAGCAAGTCGGATTGAAAACGTTATCTGACGTCATACATTAAACCAATAAAAATATTATTTTAAAACGATGAGAATCGTAATAATGTGGTATACTCAGAATTTCAACTGTAACAAAAGAAACAACCACGTTATAATAAAATAAAAATAAATAAATAATAATAATAAAAGCGATTGATTTGGACGATCCTAGATTTCAGACTATAATCGTAAGCCGATTGTTTATCGCTCAAAGGCTATATTTCCCACACGAGGGTTAATTATATCAGAACCAATAGTTAAAAATGGATTCCGAACCACTACATACATTTAATATCAAGGTTGGATTCGAACCCTTGAGGCTTCGATTTCCACCTTGAGGTTGTCGAATAAAAGGCGAATGCGACTAACCATCTTCATGGAAGTTATGGAGATCCTCTGTTAAAGGAATTTATTTGATGGGAAAAAAAGTAAATAAAAACATCCATTTCTAAAATAAATAAAAATTAATTGGTGATTACAAATTATTAAAATAAAGCATTAAAAAATAGCTAAATAGCCATTTTCAGCAAAAAACATAAAATTAAAAAAATTGTCTCGACCCCCGATCAAGAAATTCGAAACGTCGATTTTCGGCGGGTGAAAATCCAGGACATTTAAAGCAGGATTTTCTTTAAAGAGGTGTCGCATAAATCAAATTGATTTATGGAAAGCCGCGGTGTAATACATTTCCCACGTCCAGTCATTTTCACCTCACAGACTTCAACCGTAATAACTCATTTACAGGCAGAGTAAAGAATTAAGACTTTCTCAAATTTCGGAAGGCGAAAGAATTGTTTGAGAATTTCTAAATCGCTTCATTTCTTGCAGTTATCGTTTGAAGAAAAATTTATTTTTATTTCTTTAAATTAAAGCTTAAAAAGTTCGAAGAGGTTCATTTTGGAATCCTAAGCTTTCATCTTTACTTGGAAAATATTTCTAATATTAAAACGCTAGAAACATCCACACCCGAGGTGGTAATTGATTCATCCAATAATCACGAGTCTTAGGATTGATCACAAAATGTTACGTTATTTTATAACAGGAAAAAGTAAAAATTTGTGGTATCAAGTTCACACGTGGACATGCAGTCTTAACAAAAACTGAGACCATGCACATACATTTCACTAGAAAATTTAAGCAAAGAGAAGAGTAAAAAACGCTATAGATAACTTGCATGCCGCTCAGCGGTTAATTTTTGCACAAAATAGTTAATTAGATAGGGACATACAGTTTAAAGTAGATTCCTAGCCATTACAAATATCCAAAGCTCAAGGTGGGATTCGAACCCACGAATGGTAAATGGAAAACAAGAGAAACACCGTAAATGCCTCTCTGAACAGTAAAGAATATAAATATGACCATATTGAATTTTCAACTTTTATCTCTGTGTCACTTATACATAAAATTTTTAGAAGTGTGTAATATATATAATATAAAATTTTTATCACATAGGCCTGTGTGATAAAAATTTGTGATTATATATATATATATATATATATATATATATATATATATATATATATATATATATATATATATATATATATATATATATATACACACACACACAGGTAGGGTTTGGCTTAAGAATTTTGACATATCTAGGCCTAGATAATCTAAAAGGATGCTTCTCGTTTTAGGTGCGAGAGGTTTTATGTTCATATCTGGATATCCCTTTTGCCTCCGTCTTTAGCTCCTCGAGGGTTAATGGTAGGACTATGCTATTTAAAGTGGAAGACCCCGCAGTATCGACCCCAACCACTGTTGAACGATGGTAAAAAGGGTGTTGCGTTTCGTACGGTATGTCCAAATTAATTCTTGCGAATTTTCCGGGTTGCCTCCCAAGTGACCACTTACAAAAGGCTCACTTCTTGTTAGAAGTTCTCCACGGAGAACAAGAATGCACGGAGTATGTTACGAGAATCTGTGGTTATGAAGTTGTTGTTGTTACTTATGACACTTGGACAAGCCAAGCTCGCTATGCCTTGGCAATGCGAATTGAAGTCAACAGTCGTTTCGTTTTAATCAGAGCACCATGAAGGTGAAAGTACGTCTTTGCTCTTTTTTTAAAATCCTCCGATAGATGGCACCACCAGAGAATCCACTCCTTCAATTTTGACATTGATCTGAAGGGGGAGTTTATTTCTCCAAACCATTGCACCCATGGTAACTGCTCAACGACCGACCACAGGACTTTCGATTCCACAGATTTAACGAGCACGTATATGGTTATGAAGTTATTCACTATGCCGCGTCAAAATACGATGGAAGCTTTTTAAAGGTCCCTTTTCGGCCTTTCTAAGTGGGTTCAGTACAGTAAAAATCCACTGAACCTGCTGAATCTTTCATCGTTAACAAGGGAAAACATCATCACCATGGCGAGAACCAGGGATTCGCTTGACGATGAACTCGATATTTTAAGACGCGACAGCATTTAATAAAATTCCTCCGAAGGCAGATGAACGAATGACCCTCAAAGAACACTCCCTTTTTCATCACACTAAAAGCATTCGAACGTCGAGCGTGAGTGGTCACGTGATTAATTACCACCCAAAAATAGCCACTTGGCGATGAGAGCGTCTCTTTTTTTTTCCGTATCTCTGGTTTAATCTACAGACTTAGAGTGCCACAACAGCATAGCACTTGTCTTTTCCCACTCCTTTTCGATTAAAAAAAAAAAAAAAAAAAGAAATCGATAGAACTAGAACAATGATTTTTCCCGACCAATCAGAGAAGGAGTGTCATTGCAGTTGAATTTGCATAGCCTTCAGATGGAGCTGACAATAAGAAGCTAATAAATGAGAAATCGATTTTTTTAATTTGCAACAAACTTTAATTCATCAGCCAAAGCTATTAAAGTTTCAGAAACTTTTCTAGGCCCCCCCTTCCGCAAAAAAAAGTTCCACTCTCAAACTAATAATCACATTTCATACCTTTTCTTTGTGTTTAGTTCATTACAGTGACTACTTTTCACAGGAGAGACGTAATTCGTCACGAACTCTAGCGAATGACCAAATACATAGCGGTGCAGGCGAGTCCCAAACTGTGCCTTAAGGTTAACAGGGTTTGGAATACTCGCCCATCCCTAAGTGCTCGTAATGTTGAGCCACGTTTAAGTAACGAGGTTACATCTGAGCTGGCCACCCCTCTTCACATCCACGCCACCCCAGGTTGGTTGGTTTGTCGCTCAACGGTCATTTTTTGCACACGAGGGCTATTTAGACCCGGCACCTAAGGTTTAAAGTGGATTCCGAACCACTACAAACATCCATGCCCAAGGTAGGATTCGAACTTACGAACTGTTGAACCGAAGGCAAGAGCACGCCACCCCAGCAGAAGCGCTCTGGATGTTACAAAATGAACGTGGACAACATGTCTCTATTTCATTCATAGAGTGCCAGCAGCGCAGCGAATGAAAGAATGTGGTCATCTTACCCATCACTGCCCGCGGCAAATGATGCTCCACTTTGCTGACCTTGAAAGGAAGCGGCGAGAAGCTACTGAGTCACTGGAATTCGCGAATAACCGAACAGCAGAAAGGCGTTATAAAATCTTTGAATTTATTCCACGTATTGTTTTCAAGAAGACTTTAATAGAGAGTGGATGTATTCATGGGTCTTCAAGAAGGAAAAAACCAGAAAACTCCCAAGCACACACCACGACAGTTGTGCAGGTGTAAAAAAAACAGAAACGCCATATCTATCGAATGTAACACAACAGCTGGCTACATTCTAAATCATGACCTTCCATTCTAAAGAATGCAAGCGAAAGTTTAAGGTATTTTCCAAAGCAATAAAAACATCTACCGTGGTTGGTATTGAACCCAAGAACTGTAGAAGAGATCCACAGTGGTGCTCATTCACTCAAGAGGTTAACATCGTTCCTAAAGATAGTTTTGTTTATTAATCGACGGTATCTTTTTGCACACAAAGATGATTCCCTAAAACTATTAAGTTTTATGAAAAAGGTAGAGAATGTCCACTTTACCTTTTTTTTTAAGTTTTTTTTTTTTTAAAAATTGGAATTGCAAGTTTAAAAAGTTTAATATTATCACGATATTGGCAAAAAATATCAAATTTAGTTTCTAACGTCAAAAATTTGCTTGAATTGTCATTTTTTAAAAATATATAATAATAATAAACAACTGATTTTAAATCTGTAAAATTAAAACCCCTATGGATTCAATTCATCACCAGATGGCGCTTTTACACTTGCGACTTGTCATGTAACAAATACCAAACGTAGATTGGTTACGTACATTACCTAGTTGTGTATATTCATAATTTAATTTTGTGAACGTTCCCAATTTGATTTAATACAGCAAACTTGATAGCATTGCTTTTAATATTTTTAAATGTCACATTTAATAATAATGAAACCATTGAATAGTTAAGCTTTTTCAAATCCTTCTGTTTTTAAATAAGCTATTTAATTCTCTAAAATATGAGATAAAGAAATATTTTGACGAAAAGAAAGATTTATTGCATGAAGAAAAATCTGCAGTCAGAATTGTTTTATGTAAAATAATTGAAGATAATGAAGCAATTTAAATTTTATTATCGATGACAAACGTTTTACCAAAATTTAGTCGTCATTTTACAATAGCAAAATAACATTTTAAAAAATTAGTTTCATTGAAAGGGACATAAAATAAAAAAAAAATTGGAAACATGGACGATATGGCGAAGTAAATATGAATGCGGAATTCTTGTAACCTACAAGATTAAAATATAATACAGTTTATGCAGCGGACGCATCAAACGACTCGACACGTGACTTTGACGTCATACAAAGTCAATTATAAGCACGTTTCTGATGCAGTAACAAACAATGGTACTCATGTAAGAGTCCATCGACCAAAAAAGTTGGCGCGAATTTCGCCAAGAAAATAGCTACACTTTTCATATTGTTTCAATTGTTCTATACACTAACACACAAATTTTTAGCGGGATTTTACGCCAGATGACAAACAATTATTAATAAATTAATTATTTTAACTTACTTTTTTACTATACAATTAATCATTTTTTTAGAAACATGTCAATTTTAATAATTCTTATATGAATTTGTATTACTATTGTGAATATTTAACCTACCAGTTATATTTAACTGTATATTATTATAAACTGTGTAGATATAACTGCAATTCTACCATTTAAAATGTTTTTTAAACGTAAAATAAATTCACATAACATAATTAAAAAATTATTGTACATAGAATATTCGAATCTTTTATTATATTATTATGAACGATTAAAAATAAAAACAAAAATGACTGTTCTACATTTTTTAATAATATTTACACATAGAAATATTTTTCATTTGTTGTCATCAGGAAGTTTTTCAGCATTAAAAAAATTAATTTCAATTAATTCTTAAGTAGATAACTTCAGCTATAATTTAAATCGGCAAAAAAAAGGAATTTCTTTCCAAATATAGAATTTTTACTAGCTAATGAAAGAGAGAAATTTTAAAATTTTTTTAAAGATTAAAAAAATTAAACTGTTTATCATTGACCAAAAAAATTTCACATAAGAATCAATAATTTCAATTTTTATATGTTTTTAGAATAAAAAATTTTTAAGCCGCCCAGGCCAATAATTATTTCATACTTATTAAATAATTTGTATTTATTGTTACATTAACTATGAAAAATATTTCATGTTAAAATCAATTATTTCGCATTTTTATAACTATTTCAGACAAGACATTTTAAGCTTAGATTTAAGAAGTCAAAAACTTAGAAACCTTGAGAATAATCACTCCAACGTTTCGACTAATAAATTATTATAATTTCGAGGAAAAATAAAATTTTAAATCCTTTCAACGTCCGGGAGGATATTAAAATCGTGGAAGGCTCTTCAATCACAAGATAAAACTGCGATAAGATGACGACTGGGCACGAGATTATGGCGTCAAAAACAAGAAACAGGAACCAGCCAACAGAAACCATCTGCCGTCTGCAGCCGTAATTAGTGGCAACCATCTGCGCTTTTAGATCATGGCAGGTTAATAAATAAAAACATAAAACTAACGAAACGTCAGGTAGTTTCTCAATTCAACCCGAGAGGTAATTTGGATATTTATTTTTTCACACAGCCAGTGTGTCCATTAAAATCTTTTCACAGCTGGAGCTGCGGAATTCGGCCGACAGGTGGCTCTAGCAAGGTGAAAGGAATTCAAACATTTCGGTAATATGAGGGATCATGTACTGCCATTAACCGCAGGAATTTATTTTCCACACACTACGAAAAAGGTGTTGACAGACCTGCTTCTAGAAAATATGCATATATATTTAATATTCTACGATAATATTCCAAATTTTTTTTTATTAAACGTAGTTATCATGAAATGTGAATACAAATTTATAATTATGACTAGATATTTTGATGAATGTTACTACAGATCATGCCAGAGATCTTCAAATAGAATTTTATGGTAATTTTTGAGTTTCTCATAAATTTTTAAATTCTTTCATGCTTAATATACAGATTTTGCAATTCAATGTAGAATTGAAATAGCCTCAAAGTTTGCTATAAGTAAGCCGTCATATAAACTATCAAATTATTTTCCTACTATTTTAAAAGTACATCACGTTTCAGTAAATGATATAAGTATCATAACTCAAGTGAAATGAGTTTAGTAACAGCAGTATATAGCTGGCACATTTATCCATCTATAAATATAAAATCTTTATTTAGTATGTCCAAAGATTTTTTATAATAGTTAAATAAGAATGGCAACATAGAATAAAATAATATATTTATTAGAACAAGTCTAACTTTAAACATGGGTTATATTTCATTTTGAATTTTGATTACAATTTTGTTTAAATTGCTTACTTCAACTATAATTTTGTTTAACTAATCTAAAAAAAAAAAAAAAAAAAAAAAAAAAACGTAACTAATGCTGATATGATCTCATTAGTTGCTTATGTCGTGAGACAACATTCGGAAACTGATCGGTTTCAAGAAAGGAGCCGTATAGTTTGTCTTCCTTTTAAAATTATCATCTATGCAAAACCGATGGAGATATCATATTCTATACTTGAGGATGCCCCTTGAATTCTCGCCAAGTTTATCGCCCAGCTGGGCGATGTTTTCTATTTATGATAACCCTAAGCATTATTCTGAAATCCATTCACGATTCCGATTGGTTTTCTTTTCAGGATAAATTTAAGCAATATCTGTAGGTGCTATTAGAGAATTCTGTGTACCTCAAAGAGAGGATATTCCATCAAAATAAAGTGAGTACATTTTTTTCTTTTTTTATGTGCTTACTGCATTATTTTTGAAATTTCATTGTGTTTTGGCCGCCATTACTGTTTGCACAGCGTTCCGCGCGAACAGGATTGGCGCCAAACAAAAATCGCCAATCTTGCCAAGGGGCACCCTCAAATATATTTTTACCCATATTTCCATACTTAAACCTCTTTCAAACGATCGGCATATATTTTCCACTATATGCCTAACTTTTGAAACCCGTTAGTTTATTATCACTTTCTTTTTCTATTTTTATTGCTATCTTAAGTTGGAAAAAGCTAACAAAAAATCCAAGGCAACAAACATTACAATTGAAATGAAGATAAATAATATTTTTACGATATTAAGCGATTCTAAAAAAAATTGTGTCATCGATTTGGCTGCATGTAATAACAATAAATTAATTTTATGAAAGTATTTATTCATATAAAACATAGAAAATCAGGGCACAGGTGCCGTATAATCCATGCGCCAAATTCTGAGATTGACGAATTTTTGGCAGATTTTCTTATGTATCTGGTAACCTTGTTTTTGTTACGTCATACATATGGAGACCTATAAGATTTATGCAGAAAATTCTATTTTGGTAACCCTAGTATTTACGTCATCGGGCACGTCACTATAAGTCATCTTGGCAACGTTTCTTCATCGTCAAAAAAATTCAGAATTTGGATTCATGGATTATACGGCACCTGTGCCAAAATTAGCAATCACAAACTGTCATACAAAACATTTTTTAAAATTCTTAACCGAAATAAAGTTTATTATTTACACAAATTGTGGAAAAGTTAAATTATTAAGCAAAAAATAAATAAATAAATAAATAAAATAAAAAATAATAATAATAATGAAGCTCAATTTTCAAAGCTAATAAAAAGTGGATTTATCAACAGAAGGTAGTTTTAAACAAATAACTATATAAGCATTTGTTTCAAAATTGTTTTAAACTGATAAAAAAAAACAGCAATTATTTTTTATAGTTCAATCACCGAAACTAGCAAATAACTAAGACATCACTATGAATAGTGGAAACAGTTTTTAATAACAATAAACATACTTAAATGTAAATAATTAAGATATAACGTCAAGAATTAAGAAATATTTCCTAAAAAAATAATACTTCCATTCGCTTTTACGGTTTGTAACTGTAACTTAATTACCAAAATTGTTAAAAAAACTTGTTTGACATTTGAGATAATTAAATAAAAATATTCTAGATAAAGAATTAAAATACCGAATGTTTTGGAAATGAAATTCTTAACCATAATTTCCGTTTGTCTGCATTTTTCATACGCTTGAGTTGTAAGGAACTAAATGAAAAACACATCCTCTCCAAAAAGAAAATTTTTATTTTTTGGCAATAAAAACTTAATTATATATTTTTACTTGGATAATCAGTGAATTCTGTTTATTTCGTAAGAACAACAAAATATTTTCCCGTGAATTGATGAATAGTTCAATTAAATTTTTTAAAAATACGAAGTAAATAAAAATAGAAGAATTAACTATAAAAATACCTCAAATTCCACAAAAACAATTTTCAAAAAATAAACAATAAGCAGAAGTTATTTTCTAAATATAATTATCAATATATAATTCAAATATAAGCGTGCAATAAGATATCATAATGAACAATATTTTAATGATGGCTTTTGTTTTAATGCAACATGTAAAATAATCAATAGAGAATTTATTTCAGTATATAATTTTCTTAGAGATTAAATGAAGAAAAAAAAATTTTTTTTCAGTGAAAAATTATACTAATTTTTAAATGAATTATTATTAAAAAAGATGCATAAAAATTTCGTTTACTAAAAAACTTTTTAATAGCTCTAAAAAAATAGAAAATTTCAAAACCATGAAGTATGCAACTTTCGTCTCGATTAAATGAATAAAATGGTGATCGGTTAAACAAGATTTTTCGGTTAATCGAGAGATGTAGGTGAATATATTTTATAAAAAGTAGAATGTTTTCAGTAAGTTCTACATAAATGGCTTTATTATCAACATAAACTACTTTAATCTCACAAAAGAATTCAATTATATTTTATTTCTTGTTTTAATATAATTATTTTGTTTTAAATTTAAATAAAATATTTCCTAGCGTCGTTTTATTTTTTTAATTACATTTTATACAAAATTTTGTTAATATCAAATCATAACTAATCTATATTTGCTTCATTGCCCTTCAATGAATACAAGCTTTATTTTGTATCATATTATTTGTCACTAAAAATCGAAGCAAAAAATTACCGTTCAACACACAGAATATTCCAATTCAGTCGAAGAAAAAAATTTTCTGCAAATATTTGTTCAACACCATCTGTTGGTTATATATTTCGGTTAACTCATAATCGGTGCTTTTAACTGAATTAAATAAATATTTTCCCTACTCAAAACCAAGATACTTTTCCCTTTTTCTGGAATTATCATAACTTTTCACAACTTATTTGTTTGATGCGATTTTCAGCAAAATTCATTTTCAGTTGATGGTGGTTCGGATAATCATGCTTTGTTGTTGTTGCTGTCGTGTGCCAGCCAGGCTGGCAATATGGGGTGCGTTGCTCCACTTTTCCAACTGAACCCTATTTTGGTGTGGAGGCCGACTTCCTCAGTACACACATACTATTGAAACCCGTTTATAGGGTAGGCAACCATTCACTTCACATTCATACAAGGAAAGGACAAAGACAGGATAGATAGAGAGAAAGTACATCCATGCCCAAACCGGGATTCGAACCCAGGACCTCCCTATCCGCAGTCAGACACGCTGACCACTAGAAAAGTTGGGCGGCAATCGATGCTTTATAAAAAAATAAGTTGCCCTCGCGACACTCAAAATCAGGCATTCGGTTCAATAGTCCATGGGTTCGATTTTCACATCAGGTGTGGAAATTTAATCTGCCTTAAACAGTCAATATTGGTTTAGTTAGCCTTTATGAACAAAAACTGATCGTTGCTCGATAAAGCAACCTAAATTTAATAAAACAAGACATTTGAAATAATTAGGCAATGAACTATAAAATAAATAAATAATAGCAAATGAATAGCGTGAAATATATTATAAATTATAGTTATTAAAACAATTTCCTTTTTATTAGTTATTTTAGTTAGAAATTAAAATTGCGTTCATAAATGTGTGTCTAACAATATCAGTGTCCGAAATAGCACTGTACTGACTAAACTAGTACTGATGATCAACTAACTATAATACAATTTCAATCAAGAAGGTATTTTAGGAAAGAGCAAATGTAAATCTATTTCCAACACACAGTATGTCCTGTCTTTCTTTACACTAGAGCATGTTTAGTCTCAACCTAATAGAACGAGGGTCAATGCACCTGACGTTACTAGGACTGAAAAATGGTCTCTAGGACCAGAAAAAGAAACATTAATCGATTTTAATAAATACAATGACTTAATGTATTGTTTCTTGATTTCCACCGGGAAAATTTCCATTTAAAATCCCATTTCTATTTTACGTTTAGAAACCAAATTGTCAGAAATTTAATTTTGTCATGCTTCAATTGTTTCTTAAAACGTTAATGTTAAATAAGATTTTCAAGTATCGTAGCAACGTTATTAGAAATGCTACAATATTTCTCATATACATATGTGACACGAAACTTTACATCATATACCAAAAATTAGGTATTTTATGTAATAAAATATTTTATTTTAGGAAGTGGATAGCATAGTGCTCCTCGGTCCTTTTATATGCAGAAAAGCTGATTCAACTACGGTCTACGGATGACAAATAATGGAAGCCAGTACAAATATTCAGATTATGAACTCGGTATGGTTTTCTAAAGTCATTTAAGAGGCAAATTCGTTACTAACTCAATAACTCTTTTGTAAGCATTAAATTTGTCGCCCAGTAACTGCAGTGGGGTTCGAACTTATGAGCATCCTATTAAGCTCCAAGCTGAGATTGTGCATTAGAGTAAAATTAAGATATGCATTTTAAAATTTTACAGGATAATAAGTCGTAAATAATGCAGTTCATTCATTCATTGTCGTGTGCCAGCTAGGCTGTCAACAAGGGGTGCGCTGCTCCACTTTTCCAACTGAACCCTATTTAGGTGTGGAGTCCGACTTCCTTAGTACACACATGCCATAGGGACCCGTTTATAGGGTAGGCAACCATTCACACCTCATTCATACAAGGAAAGGACAAAGACAGGATAGATAGAGAGAGAAAGTACATCCATGCCCGAACCGGGATTCGAACCCAGAACCTCTTTATCCGTAGTCAGGTACGCTGACCACTAGACAAGTTGGTCGGCAAAAATATACAGTGCTGGGGCATTTTAACCAGGCAATATTAACTCTTTTAACCAGTGACTAGTGACTGGTATTTCAAAAAAGAAGGTATTTCAGGTAGGTATTTCAATTTAGGTATGAACTACCAATCATATTTTATATGAATTTAATGGTTTTTTAATACACACTGAAAAATAGTTAGAAAAGTAGTCAATTTTAGAATTAATCTCTTGTTTTTAGAAAATAAGTAGCTTGAAATTTTTTTAGCTAATCTCATTAACAGAAATAATTTTTTTTAAATTCATTTAAAATATTTGGAAAATATGTATGTAAACTATTCAAAAATAATAGAGGAACGAAATTTGAAGCTTGATTAGTTAGGTTTGGTGAAGTCAGATAATACACTGTGATCTGTTTCAAACTGCCTTTTTGGGTGAGTGACCGCAGTCATTAAAAACAAACATTTCTTAATTTTAAATCACGGTCAGATAACGAGGTCGACACTTATGCGTCTACTTATTCACTCAAGCCATGTCACCAAAAAGCTTTAACGTTGAATTTCTATTACAATGTTGAGGAAGTGTCTGTTAATTTTATTTCAATGTGTTTGTTTTCATTATTATTTTTTTGAAAAAAAAGTAGTTTGTAAATTGTTAGTCGTGAATTTACCTTCTAATTTTAATTTATATTTTAATCTTAATTGCATTTAATTGAATTTTAATCGTTTAGGTGGATTTTAATCTTAGTTTCACGAAATAGAGATGAACGAGTCAGTTAAAATTCCCACACCAACAAATGAACTCATGTCCCACCAATAGTGAACTTTAGAAATTTTTATGCACAAATTTCACCTGTATACTAATACAAAGTATATTAATAATATAGGTAAAGTTTATTACAATAATTAAAATTAAATTTGAAACTTTTCTGACACAAAAATATCAACAGCAGTATCACACAAGAAAAAAGTCAAGAAGAAAGGATATCTATCTAACATTGTATGTATTGTTACGTATTCTGTATAAACAATATATTCAATGTTCTATAGTCTATAAATTATTGCGAGACAAATTTAAAATCTGATAAATTGTACTGGGAAGTGATTCTTCACCATCTATTTCGAAAAGTTCAACAAAACCAAAGTTAAGAGTGATTATTGACATCTTTGGGTGGAGACTAATGATGTACTGCTGAAGCTAAGATGGCAAAGCTTATTTCATATTAAATTGACCAATCATTGTTGCAAATCAAGATAAATGATGCAAGATAGGCGCGGTGACGAGAGATAACCTCACTCCTTCTATATCAGTACATCATTTGATCTGAAAATATCGTCCACAAGAAATTTAGAGAACGACAAAAATTTGAAGTGCGTTAAAAAGTGACTTAAAAATTTATTAAGACAATAAAAAATAAACAGAAAAATTATTAGGGCAAAATTCAGAAATAAAAAAAAATAATCATAATGAAAAACCTTATTGTATTCATAGTTTAGGAATTTAAAATTTTGTAGATATAATTTTAAATATAATAACTTGTTAATCAATATAATACAATTATCAATTCCAGCTAAACACAGATATAGAAATAACAAAATGTTCATCGTCTGAGGAAGTTGTACAAAATTTGTTTTGCACGGAAATTATTAAGTGTGCCAAGTATCTAATAAAAAATATATAAGCAGTTTAAATTGTTCTAATATATTGTTGATTTATAATATATTCATAATATATACAACAATATATTCTAATATATTGTTGTTTCCTCTGTTGGCCAGTTGAGACTACTAAATAATAAACGACAATCAAGTAAATTAAGGATATTTTTTCCGTGTAAGTTTTTATATATAAAGTGGTTATTAATTGTGACAGAAAATTAAAAAAAGTCATTTCCTCTTGTATTCAAAATAACATTTTCCTCTCATTTGTAAAAAGAATAAAAGATATATATTTTAACCACTATGCACAGAATTTGAAAACGATTTTTTAAAACTAATTGCGTCATTCTTTCATAACAATCAAAAATAGCAAACGATATATTCTTCAAATTTTTATTCCGCTATCTTTACTCCAATTCGAAGATTAAATCGCATCAAATCCCTTTATTAAGTTGATATATTTCCAAGACTGCGAGGAAATTATGTATGCAGGGCGTTCGACTCGAGAAAACAAGGCAGAAGGTGGAATATTCAGTTACAATGGGAGAAAAGGCACAGTAATGGGGGAAATTAATTTCAATTTAAATGGAGAAGATTTTCGAGTTGGCATTCAGCAGAGGGAGGAAGGGAACGATCACATTCAAGTCGACCTTACCAGTTCAGAAAGGAAATTTTTTAATTTAATAGGACACCCATTCTGTCTGCAGCAGGGTAATCAAGAATGGTTAAATTGGAGATACTAGGAGCATTACCAGCCTTCTCATTTTAATTTAAGGAAGTATTCAAAAAAGGTAATGTAATGCAGTTAAAAGGATCACAAGAATTGATAGAAATAGGCTTCGTGTGGTTTGTCTGTCGCTTTTGCATATGAAGACTATTGAGATTGGGATCTACAACGAATAATTCTGCTAAAATAATGAATTCATTTTACATTTAGTAGCTATGGAAAACACTCTTAAGGAAATTTACATTTACTATGAATAATTATGAAGCTTTATATAATATTATACACACATGCGGTGCATGACCGTCATAATAATTGAGGTATTGATTTACTGATTAATGTTTGATGCTGATCGAATATACTACCATTACGATATAGATTACTTCATGGAATGATGGTGGTGGGACTAATCCCCATCTGGTCTAGTGGAACTAGACCAGATCCATGAGATCAAAGACAGCCAAAAAGTCCAAAAGCAGATGTAGACTTTTCACAGTCTCCTCACGAGAAAACCCCAAGCACTTCAAGATGTGTTGCGGGCAAAACGGAGCATTGTCGCACTTGCAGAATGTTGGGTATTTTCTTTCACAGTCCTCAAAGACCATACACTTCAAGTGGCCAGTAGAAAGTCGAGACAGTGTCGTCTGATGTACTCTGGAGCCCTTAAATGTTGTGGCGGCTCCAGGATGTCTTTGGAAGTACCAAGGGTGAGCAGGAGGGTCAGCCCAGGTTTTAGAAGTAAGTTGTTTAGTAATGGAAGAGATGTCTGATGGTGTTAGTGCCATGCGATCTTCCGGGTTCAAAGGATTACTGGCGGCAGAGAAATGCTCAGCTATGGTCTTCAGGCATAGGAGCCAAGTCAGACTTCTACCTTAAGTTCTAACATAGGACAAGGTGCTCCAGGTCTCCGGATCAACAGAAGCTGTCAAATTTTCCCCTTTACCAAGAGTCATGATGGAATGATACACATTACGATAAAAAAAATTATTGCACTCAGAGATGCATCGCAATTCACATTTAATGAATGAACTATTATACCAGATGGGTTTCGGAGAGGGATTCACAGAACTACCTCAGAGTTGGTCCATAAGAAATTTTGAATTTTTCATGTTTTAACAACACCCATTGCCTCTATTGACGGAGTTAAGAAAAAGAATTCACAGGATGAGATGGCGATGCATAATATGGAGATCAATCACGACTATACAGAGTTTAATGTTACAGGAGGCTAACTTTTACCACACAAGGAGGTACTCACTATTTAGGTTAAAAATTCCTGGATAAACATGAGATTTGTGCTAGCCATCATGGCCTTGAACTGTTGAACATAAATAAATCTCTTGTGGTGTGTAGGAATTCAGAA
Source organism: Latrodectus hesperus (assembly GCA_037975125.1). Classification (NCBI taxonomy): domain Eukaryota; kingdom Metazoa; phylum Arthropoda; class Arachnida; order Araneae; family Theridiidae; genus Latrodectus; species Latrodectus hesperus. Next base: position 108,429,937 of record CM075852.1, on the reverse strand, counting down.
GTTCTGTTTTGCAGAAACATGTGCAAGTGGCAGTAACTGAATGGGTGTGAATGTTGCAGAGAATTACTACTGATTCCACGGGCTACAGTTCAAAAAACTCTTTTTCTGAGGAATTTCAAGGCTGTTACTGAAGGCTCACAAGGATAGATAAATAGTTTAAAGAGAATACCATTGCCAACTAAGTGCTTTAAAACATGAATTTGATCTAAGGGTGAATCTTTATGTTTCTACCATCATTCTCCAGAAATCGATTAGATTTGATTTGTTTGTCCCTCTAATAGCACATTAAAGTTTATTTGACGCAGGATCCTACATTTTAAACCGGACTTCCAAACACTACTACCTGTCAGATTGAAATCAAATCCGTGAATAATTAAACTTAAGATTAGAGCATTCATTACTCAATTCCCAATTTGTCAAATGATTCAATAATAAGAGATTAAGACAAATCCGAGTTGATAATCTGGTTTTCATGATTATATTCCAATGAGCGCCATCTGTCGGCAAAGCTTATGTGTTACCCAATATATATTTTGGATTGATTTGTAATTCTGTGGACACTTTTTTGGACACTAAGAGTAATTTAATCAAAATCTTTATTTTAAAGTAACTTGCCAAAAAATGTGGTGCAGGCTTTTCTCAGTTTCGTTAAATCGAGAGAGAGAAATATGATATCAAAATAAATTACTCATAGTTAAAATATAGTAAAAAAAATGAAATTTGGAATGCGCGATTATCACGTTAAAAATCCTAAAAAGAATATAAAATCTTGAAATTGTGATTTTGGGTTACCCATATATAATGTATATTCAATTTCAAAGAATGGCAACAAAGGGTTATATGAAAATAAATAAAATAAAAAATACAGCGCATGCTGCTTGATTGTAAATTAAAACGATAACATAACATATCGGTTAACTAACTCAATGAAAAAATTCGACATGATAAAATAAACCACATCAGTTCGTAGGCCTAATTGGGCAGAAGCTCGCAAGAAAAAAAGAATAGATACTATCACGATAAAGGGGGAGGATCGAACATCGTGATTGGGTCGCTAAACGCTCCATTTGAGAAGGCTCTTTAGAAACTTTAACCTTTTTTTTCTCCACTCTCCACAGATCCCTGCCCACTAGACCATATGATGAAGCCCATAAATAAGATTCCTTTTATCTTTTTTCCCTAACGATCCGGCATCTCGAAGGGTATAAAACAAAAGAAAGCAATGAAAACCTCACGAACAAAACACTTAAAGGTCTTTATCGTGGACACGTATCGCAGGCGAGCGCTGACAATGTTAACTGGAATGGATCTGTCCGGACATTAATGTTTTATTTGCTATTTTTCTTTTTGTTCGTTTTATTTTTCCATTTTTTTAAAGACATCCCTGTTTTATGTGTCACTATATAGCCACTACAGAAGCTAGTTTAGATTTGATATTTTTAAATTTATAATATACTGTAAAAAGTAACAAATCGTAAAAAAAGAAAGCTACTTTTACAAAATAAATAAAAATAGTGTTGGCGTAAGCAAGGCAATAGTCTTAAAATTCAAAAGAGATTGTTTACAAAAATTGCAATTATTAATTTAGAAACCTAGTCGACCGATTGGCTGAGTGGTTAGCTTTCCTGGCTCCTAAGCTGTAGGTCCCGGGTTCGAATCCCGGTTCGGGCAGGGATTTTACTTTCTTTCTCTGTCATTTCTTCTCTGACGATGTATGAATGTGGCCCACCCTATAAACGGATTTGTGGTGGTGTGGCGCGGGCAACACTACTCGAATCCGTGATTTGGTTCACAGGTGCCCGCTGGGTAAAGACAAATGAGTAGCAGTTTCTGGCCTTGTTGTGGCATAGGGTTCGTCACCAAAGTGCCCGCCGTTGTAAAAAAAAATTTAGAATTCTATTTAAAAATGAAAATTTAAAAAATTAAAATCGCTCTTGCCGATTTAAACTAACTAAAGTGGATGTTTTGTCTTCTCTTTTTCATTTTGCTTTTTCTGCTGTTCTATTGTCAAAGTGTTAATGGCTTGAATCAATGGAGCACTGCTTTTAAAATTGATGCTTTGGTCTTTATACAAAAAATCGTTTTACTAACAAAATGCACTTCGGCACTATTCTCAGACATTCGATGAAGAATGCTATTTGAAAGCAGATGGCGAATTCGTCGACAAGTCGGATTCACAACGCCGTCTCAATACTATGTAGTAATTAATTATGTGTGACGTAGATGAAACGTTATCTGACGTCATGGATATTTTAAACCAAAGAGAATTGTAATAAATCGGATTAGTCATGATCTAAACTGTAACGAAGGAAAACGCAACTTAATAATTATGATAAAAAAAATTAATGATGTATAGAATTAATAAATTTTTCTAAAACTAGTGTCTTGACATATAAAAACCAAATTTTCCATAAATATTTTGATATATTAGAATTCTAATAAAAGAAAATTGTTAGACTTTTAATCATATATTTGCTCTGTATTGTCTTCTTGAAGGAATGTTCGCAGATAATGGGGTGTGCCCACGAGATTAACAAGCACTCAACCCAAGTATACATATCGAAAGATAAATCATAACAATGATCTCCCATTGTTCAACAGCGGCTAAGATCGAACTCGGAACCTCCCTTCTGGAAAACATAACAGTACCACTAGGGCCAGAGAGAGATTTTTAGAAACCAAAATGTATGTTTTCTTTAATAATATTGAATGTCAGTTAATTTTGTTGAAAATAACAAACTATTTTGGTCAGGAATTATTGATTAAATGCAAAATTATACAATCAATTTCACATTGATTGTATAATAATAAGAACTTTTTTATCAGTCACAAGAAAATGCCGCAGGCAAAATTATAAAGACCTTATTTAAGAAAATTAATCAATAAATAAAATCAGTAATATTTCATTTATTTCGCAGCTAAAAATGGGAAACAAATTATTTAGCTTTAGTTTACTTTGTTGCTGTTTTCCAGCAACTTCTTGCATACGTCGGCTTCATCAGTCAGAACCTTTAGTTTAAAATGAATTTCGAACGTGGATTCCAAAGAGTAGTGGGAATCGATCACGTGAACTGTTGTGGGCAAACATTCATTTTAACATTTAGCACAGAAAAGAATATTATATAAAACAATGCTTTAACAAAATACTTGCTGACCAACTTGTCTAGTGGTCTAAGTGCCTGACTGCGGATAAGGAGGTCCTGGGTTCGAACCCCGATTCGGGCATGGGTGTACTTTCTCTCTCTATCCTGTCTTTTCCTTGTATGAATGTGGAGTGAGTGGTTGCCTACCCTATAAACGGGTCCCTATGGCATGTGTGTACGGAAGAAGTCGGACTCCACACCAACATGGTGCTCTAATTAAAACGAAAGACGCTCCCCTTCGACTTAAAATTCGCATACCCTATAAACGGGTACCTATGGCATGTGTGTACATGCCATAGGTACCCGTTTATAGGGTAGGCAACCATTCACACTGAGGAAGTCGGACTATACACCGAAATATGGATCAGTTAAAAAAATTGATGTCGTTCCATACGCGATATTGAAATTAATTATATGTGATATAGATGAAATGTTATCTGAATTCACAGATATTTTAAAGCAATGGGGGTTGTAATAAAGAGGCATAATCATGATCTCATCTGGAAGTAAAAAACAAAAACAGCTTTATTGTTAAAAAATTTAATATTTTTACATAAGCAAATTTATTTTATGGTATACTTCTTAAAATAACACCCAGTAATAATTTTTTACTGCTATAGAGGTTATTTATTTTCTTGGCTAAATAATCTATTTCTATATTTTGTTTTATTCACGCTTAATGATACATTATTTATCACTTTATAATAAGATAGAGGTTATTTATTTTCTTGGCTAAATAATGAATTTCTATATTTTGTTTTATTCACGCTTAATGATATATTATTTATCACTTTATAATAAGATATTTTTACCAATTTACTTTTACGGATTATAGATTACTTATTTCTTTTATTGATTTATTTTTGTGAATAAATCACCTATTTACTTTCTCTGGAATATTTTTTAAGCAAATTCTTTTCGTAACAGAACGACTGCACTTTAAAATACGTCTTTACAGCAAATCAATATTTATTTGAAGCTTATCAGTGTTGGAGTGCAACAAAGCATGAAAGTTATCCTTTTATTTTGCAAAAAATAGATCTTATTGATTCTATAAAACAACTTTGTTCAACTCTTGATTTAAAAAAGGCAATTCCATCGCCATTTCTAAAAATGAGGGGTGGCGCAAATGACACCCCTCCCTCCGGGGTAGGCACAGAAAGATGAAAGACACCCACGCCAGATGGGAGATATATCAGCGGATGTGCGTTCGATGTGGTAATCAGGGGCGGCGAGAGAAGGTATCACACACCGCACATCGTTTGGCATAAATAAAAGAGGAGATAAAAATTTTAGATGACACACACCCCTACCAAGTCGGCCGCACTTTAAAATGCATTAGACCAATCATGATGATGAAAGTGCAAGCAAGAGAACGATAACAGACATGTGGTAAGGGGTGGTGTTGCCATAGAAAAGGAGTCATATGGATCTTTCTTTGAATGTTTCCCAATAATATTGCGAAACGCCCTTTCAGAATCCCTAATGTAAGCATAATTTTTAGAAGTTTGTTTAATCTAGATTTTCATTACAAAAGTGTTAGCTAATAAACTTGAATGAAAATAATAATACTATCGAAGAAAAAGATTTACGCTTAGGAATATCAGTCAATTCAAAAAGAGCAAACTAACCAATCAAAAAAGAGGGATAAGCCATAGTCTTTAGGTTATAAGTTTGAATCCCGAGACATTGACACTTCATAGCATATTAACCAATTGATAAAGCATTTGAACATCTAATGTGCATTGTCTTTAGGGAGGACTTTTCATAAATGCAGGGACAATACCTTCCTGTCCTCAAAAAAAAAAAAAAAAAAAAAAAAAAAAATCTATTTTTTTTCTGAAACAATGACAGCGTACGAACCTATGATCTTTTATTTGTTTCACAAAGTGTTATCTCATCATGAAGCAATATTAGGCTCTAATTGATCACTGTTTTATAATTAATCTTAGCAACAGATGGCGCTGTTACTAAGACAAAAGTCTGATGGCAATGTAAAAACCATATTTTCAATTAAAACATTTACACAATCGAGAGAAAAAGAAAAAACAATTTTAAAAACCCACATCTTTCTAATTCGCAATACTTTTAAAACTAATTAATCATCTTGGGAGCTCTAGTAACCAAATATAAAACAATCATGTAAAATAAAACGAAAAAGTTTTTCTTTTTTTTTCGGGAAATAATAAAACCAAACAGGAATATTCGCTTCCTCTCTCAGCTGACATAAGCAGAAAAAAATTCTCAGTCTAGAGGTCGGACAAGGGGAAAATGAGGGAATTAAATTGAAGTCTAAATCCCTTAATCAAGCAGGCGAGGGAATTATTTCCACGAAAAGGAATTATAAGTGATTATTCTTTTTTTATCGAAGGGAAGAGCTTTTAATTTTTAGAGAGAATCAAGAGTTGACAGGAAATCCATGGTTTTTTTTATTTTATTTTTGAGCGACAACTAAATTACAATTTACTCACTAATCATAAAAGATGTCCGCCGGATAATTTCTTTTTCGTATTTTTACTTTTGGGGAAAATAGTTCATGATTTCTAAAATAATTAGAAGCTACTGAGTCATCGGGATAAAAATAGAAATAAAACATTAACGGAGGTTGTAGAATAATAGACAAATCATAAAAAAACAGCCTTTTTAAACACGACTAAATTTTTATCACAATACTTCAAGATAAATGCAATGAATATATTTTTATTGACGTGTGTGGTCACTTTTTTTTATACAGATATTCTTATCAAAATTGCAGATGTCCCAAACGATTTGTGAATTTGCAAACGAAAAAAAAATAATAATAATCCACTTCCAGACGATTATTTTTACGCCAACCTAACAAAGGAAACTAACGAAAGAAAGAAAAATTCAAATCAAGACTGGCAACTTTAGCATTTCGAAATAAAATCCGATATTTGTCCCCTTTCTTCGACGCACGCCCACGCAGAACAGAATGTCAAACACAAAAGAGTTAAGATCTAAGTTAGAAACATGAGAAATAAAAAAAGAGAGGGCGCTATTGTAGGAAACGGCTACATTTTGATAAAAGGTTCTTGCGTGGCTGCAAGTCGAATCGGGAAATCTAATACAGGAAAACTGTCATGAGAACTGTAACTGTAACGGGTTGTGCTCCCCCCTTCCGCGAGTTAGCGCCGATCCCTGAATGCATTATTCAGCGCGTAACGCATCTGCATAATGCATTGTTGGGAAGTCGAGAATGCGTAAAATGGCGAGGAAAACTACTGTTCTTACTCCTCGGATGTCGAGACTATTTTCAATCCGAGAAAAGCAAGGCGAACTTAGCACCGTAGATCTGCAAGAGAAAAAAGGCTTTTTTTTTTTCCGAAAATCTGGATTTTATTCCGAAGGGACAGGAAGAGAGGAGGATAACCCTTTGAAATTTACAGTCGCAAATGATAAGGGATGGAAGATATTTGAGATCCGCTGCTTATCTAGAATCTGGACTTTTCCGTAGTAACGTCAGAATTCGTATGAATCTTTCAGATATATTCAATAGGTTGACATAGACTGGTAAAAATTATGAATGGAGCAATGACTGCATTTTCGCACTGCTTAATAACAGTCTTAAAATCTGCCGAGGATGATGGGTAAATTATAACAAAAAGGTACTTCTTTAGGGAAAAACATTAGGGATATATCAGGTTCGTGAAACCAATTTTTTGGAACTTATTTTAATACACTTAGAGCATTAATTAACGAAAAATATTTCTCCATCGTCATTTTTTTCAGACATATTTTCAGCAAAAAGATTTGGACAAAGCAGAGTTCAAATAGTTGAAGTTCTAAACCAGTTATAGCCCATCGTTAATTCAGAAGTAGGAATGCAGCCTTCGAAGTAAATGTTTACGCAAAGGGACGCTGCAAAGGGATTCTGTTACCTCGACCCTCTACAACACCGACCCCAACTGCTGCCATGACACCCTTTGTACGGAAAAAGCAGAAGATGTGGCCAGGGCAGTGCCCATGCCTTTGGTCCCATATGACTCGTCTGTTTAACCTTATCTTTTTTTTTACATTTTGCACTTGTCACACGACAACAACAATATTAAAATTTCTGCATCTATGTTGCCTCGACCCTTTTCAACATCGACCCCAACTGCTGCCATGACACCCTTTGTACGGAAAAAGCAGAAGATGTGGCCAGGGCAGTATTCCATGTCTTTGGTCCCATATCACTTGTCTTTTTACCTTTATTTATATATATATATATATATATATATATATATTCTCTGTTGCCTCGACCCTCTTCAGCATCAACCCCAACTGCTGCCATGACACCCTTTATACGGAAAAAGCAGAAGATGTGGCCAGGGCAGTGCCCATGCCTTTGGTCCCATATGACTTGACTTTTTACCTTTTCCTTTTTTTACATTTTGCACTTGTCACACGACAACAACAACATTAAAATTTCTGCATCTATGTTGCCTCGACCCTCTTCAACATCGACCCCAACTGCTGCCATGACACCCTTTGTACGGAAAAAGCAGAAGATGTGGCCAGGGCAGTGCCCATGCCTTTGGTCCCATATGACTTGACTTTTTTACCTTTTCCTTTTTTACATTTTGCACTTGTCACACGACAACAACAACATTAAAATTTCTGCATCTATGTTGCCTCGACCCTCTTCAACATCGACCCCAACTGCTGCCATGACAACCTTTGTACGGAAAAAGCAGAAGATGTGGCCAGGGCAGTGCCCATGCCTTTGGTCCCATATGACTTGACTTTTTTACCTTTTCCTTTTTTTACATTTTGCACTTGTCACACGACAACAACAATATTAATATTTCTGCATCTACGTTGCCTCGACCCTCTTTAACATAGACCCCACCTTCTATACGGAAAAAGCTGAAGATGTGGCCAGGGCAGTGCTCCATGCCTTTGGTCCCATATGACTTGACTTTTTACCTTATCTTTTCTTTTTGCACTTGTCACACGACAACGACATCAAGGTGGAAGGATCTGAGTTCTAGCCTAGTCACTAATGAACCATGGGCAGTTGAGGAAATCCTGCTTTTGCTTTCTGCATGTATATCTATTGCAGTGGTGCTTCCGAATCTTCAGGATTTTCACTTACAATACATGAATATTGTGCCCAATGTCAATAAAAAATTATCCCTGAAGGTTTTCCCTTGCCAATGTCTCTATACTGCACACCAGTTTTCAGCTATAAAACTAACTGCTTTGTGGTATTAAAGTGAAGGCTATCAGGTTTGATTCTAGCATATCTGTCTTCTGTATGGACACCTACCAAATTTTGATCTTCAGAGTTTTCTAATTTCCTCTCAGGCAGCCCAAGAAAACAAATCGGTATCAATGAAGAAATGTCTTGATTGGTTTGGTTGTTATCCAACGGTCAGTTTTGGCACACGATGGATCATCAGACAGGGTCTTACTTTAAAGTGGATTTTGAATTACTACAGACATCCAAGTCCGAGGTGGGATTCGAACCCACAAATTACAAAAGTGAATACAGAGCACTATTCATTCGTCTGTACGCTGGGTAAATGCTGAGACTTTCAAAGAGCCTAGTTGTTAATTTTGACGTGCGATGTCATATTTCTACTAAAATTTTAATTTAATTAAAGGGTGCATGACAGTTTTCTAAGGAGAGATTTTCTTCTCCTACTGGAAACAGTTTAAAAGAAGGCGAAAAATTAGGTATGATACAAAATTAGTCAAGCCATTTCAAAAATTGTTATCGAGAATTGTTGTGAAAATATACGTTATAAATATAATTTTAGGTTAAAATACGTTATAAAAAATTTTCATAAATATAAAACACATTTATACATTCTTGAAGAATAACTATATGAAAATTGCTATAAAATTATTTTCATTGGAATTTTAAATTAAAAATGGTAACTAGAAATCTGAACTTTTAACTATTTAAAATTAATCAAAAATTAGGACGCTTAACTATTCAAATTAAGAATTATATTTAAAAACAAATAGTTTGTCTTATATAGGCGTATAGATTGTCTTATCACTTATTAAAATAAATGTCATATTTTCCAGAGTAAATTTCAAAATTTTATCTCTGAAATAAAAAAATACTAATATTTCATTTTAGAAACTAAAGGAAATATTAAGTATAGCGTTTTCTAAGAGGCAAAACAAACAATGGAATTCACCCTTTTATTTTCTTGTGTTAAAAAGGATATAAACAACAAAGCAAGGATTCTAACACCCATTTCATCTGAATACGGATCATTTGGCGGAGTAACTTGGCAGGCTGCCGCCGATTCGAGTTCAAATAAAAAGCGTAATGGTTTTTATCGCATTTAAACCAACAATCACAATAGTAAAAATAAGAAAAAATGCGCCAGAAAGGAACAAAAGACTAATGTACTTGGCGATCGGTAGAAATTCCGCTAAGAAAATATTCAGACATAATCTGTTAAATACAAAGAAAACAAAAATTATGCTTTCGAAGTGGAAGAAGGTATGATCCACACAGTTGAATAACGGAAAATAGATGACGTGTTTCTGCTTTTCGTACGCATTTATATCGAAATAAGTGCTAGGCAATTATTCCGGATTTTCTCACAGGCTTATATGTTCACTACCTTAAAGTGGTTTTCATGCAGTGCCAATGGACTCATGACAGCCATTGAAAGACAATACTACGCCAAGATTACTTGTCTTCTATCATCAAAACACTCCTTAACGGACGTTGTCTTTCTGTTTTTCCAACGTCAGTATACGAGTGTTTTCTAAGATTTCTGCTTGCTATACGTGAAAAACACCCACTACTTAAAAGTGTTTCTCCTAAAAGGACATACACGACGGAAATTTAAATACTTTATAAGTGTTTTCAGTTATTATGCTGAGGAAGAATCTACAGCGATATGAGTGCATGGAGAATATCAACCACCTGGCAATGGTAAGAAACAATGTGATCCTTGTATGAGTGCCAGGACACAAAGGTATCGAAGGTAATGAAAGGACTGATGTGAACTTGCTAAACAAGGATCGTCTTTTGCTCCCATCGGTGCAGAACCTTTTTGTGGGATCAATTTGAAGACCGCAAAAACCAATGTTCTTAGATAGGAAAAACGGAAGGTGTATTAAGCTTGGCTCAACACTCTTGGTCAAATCCACGCTAAAAGTATGATCTGTGGATCATCAGCGAGGATTGCCTCTGAAATTCTAAGATGCTCTAGGCAGAAGATACGTTTAATCGTAGGCTTCATAACTGGGCACTACTATTTCAGAAAACACCTCCGTAAAATGGGACTGTTTCAGCAAGACCCTATCTGCGGAAAATGTCATACGCAAGAGGAAACGGCCAAGCGTATCATTTACGAATGCGATGCCCTTGGCCTCCCTAGATTAACTTCTTTAGGCATCATTCATACTAGAGAGTTACACCTAGACTCCATTAAAGGGTTATCGGACTTTATTAATAAAGTGGGTGACCCGAGCAACTGGAACTAGGAAACATTGGGTTTGGAGTTAATAGTACAAAATGCTGATAAAAGCAGAGGTGCCCAATGACATACAAACCCAATTCCTAGAAGAAGACCTGGCCAGGGTGAATAGGTATTGAATTAGTGATTTCCCACTACCAAAAGCGCAGGCCTTTTTTCTTTCATAACAGTGGTCACTGGGTAGCTAACTCTTCGCCATGACAGGTGCCCACCGGGTATCGATAAATGAGTACCGGAAACTGGTACTCATTTATTGATACCCGGTGGGCACCCGTGAACCAAGTCATGGAGGCCAGTATCTTTATCCACCACAAAATGTTTATAGGGCGGGCCACATTCATTCATGATCTCAAATGAAGGGGCAAGGAAACACACAGAGAAAGAAACATCTATATCCGAATAAAGATTCGAACCTGGGGCTAACAGCCTAGGAATCACTACTCAGTCGGCTCATAAGAGCAGGCCTACCCTCTTGCATAAAGAAGCGCAATTATTATTTAAAAAAAATAAAGAACAAGATTAAACAGGAAGCTAATTTAATACTCGAACAAGGAAGCCAACCTTCCCATACCATTGGCAAACTATATATAATACTCTTTGGACATGTCATAACAACGCAAAACACCAGAAGCAGATTGAAAGCAAATGAGCATGTGATATGCAGCTAAACATGATATTAGATAATAAGTATTAGTCTTTCAAGAACGGAGCAGCCACGAACAAGTTATAAACTCAACGGAACAACTCCCGTTGCAAACAGAAGGCGTCAACACAATGTCCCCCTCAACGCCCACCGCGCCGCCTGGCGATAAAAGCAAGACATAAAATCACTCCGCTCTAATTAAGAGAGAGCGGAGGAGACGCCCGCCTTTTAATTACCATCGCTGCTGGTGCACATGCATGAAGGTATGGTTGTGACGTTTTTATGACGTCATTCAGAGAAGGCATCCGTCGGGCTCGAAGCTGGCACAGGTGGTACTTCGGCTGAACGGCAGAGTGTTTCATTATTTCAAAACTGACAAGTCTAATGTAAACACGACGGTATGCTTCAAAACCAGACTTGTTCTAGTTGTCGACGAGGTTAAGCTTATATTTCAGGTCTAGCAGATGTAAATTATTAAGCCATTTATTCACACGAATGCTTTATAATTAGATAAATTGAAGTATAATGTATCACAAAATGAGAATAATGTGATACTAAGCCATTAGACATAATTTAATCAGCTAATAATCCCAAGCGTAATTAAATGAAACGAAACAAGGAGTAATTAACAAAAGATTGAAAGAAATCCTAGTTTTTTTAAGCGTAATTTATTAAATTAATCAATCTCACACATACAATTGTATGCCACTCTACAGTGGCTGGATTAATAGCTACAGTGCATTATTTTTTAACTTATCGCTTTCATATGCAGTGTGAACGGATAAGGATAAATTTGAAGGGAACCAAAAAACTATAAACCACCCAACCAGACAGACGAACAAGCATAAAAGCTATATCTTGCTTTGTAAAGCCATCTTTTGTTGTTAAGTTGACTATATCTATCAAGCTGTCAGCCGAATGGTTACGGTTCAACACTACATGAGTTCAAGCTCGAGCCTAATCTCGGTCATGGATGTTTGTAGTGGTTCAATTGACTCTTGTGGGCAAAAAAGGCCATTCAGCGGCAAACCAACCAACCAACCCAATATATGTTGGCTCTATACCGTATGTTTAACTGTCACGGTGAACGTTATGAGAACCGCCACAATTCGAAAGTAATAGATTTAATTAGAGAGAAATAACAGCACTAAAAATGTGTAAGATTCAACTTCCTTATATCAAGCTGAGTGAAACTTTTAGAAGGGAGAAGAGTCAACTCAGCGGTCGGCTACGTCACTTGAATTGTCTACATTTATAAAACCGTTGGCTCAGTTTAGCGACTTGAATCAGCAAAATAATGTAAATAAAATAAAAATAAATCAATCCATTACATTTTATGCGAAAATTCTCGAAGTCTGCAATCAAAAAAGGATTATATAGTCAGGGGTTAAATCTTTTTCTTTTAAATAGGATTTACTTTAAGCAGATATATTCCGGAACTACTATAAAAATTTATTCTTCATTTCATCAGAACAAGAGTTCTTTTTAAAGAGGTTGATTTTAGATGTCTCTATAGCTATTTTCCTTAGAATTTGGTTCTTTCTCTGTGCATTGGTTTCTTCTCTTACAATGCATTCTTGAATAAAAAAATTTTTATACTGTTTTTACACTGATAGGTAAATTTTTTGCATTTTCACCACTTTAATGAAAGTTTGACACTCTGTTTTACTGCTTTCTGTTTTAAGGCCGTTAATCTGTGACGTCCAAAGTCTTTCCACTAGTGTAGCCTATGTGGAGAGAAGAGTGCCAGCTCAGGTGTTGAACTCGTCAGATGATTCTTCCAAACCTGTTAAGCTTAGGTGCAGCCTGGGGCTCACATGTAACGTTACGGATGTTGTTGTTGTCTTGTGCCAGCCAGGATGACAATATGGGGTGCGCTGCTCCACGCTTCCAACTGAACCCTATTTTGGTGTGGAGTCCGACTTCCTCTGTACACACATGCCATAAGAACCCGTTTATAGAGTAGGCAACCATTCACTCCACATTCATACAAGGAGAGGACAAAGACAGGATAGATAGAGAAAGTACATTCATGTCCGAACCGAGATTCGAACCCAGGACCTTCTTATCCGCAGTCAGGCACGCTGACCACTAGACAAGTTGGGCGGCGTTATTTTAATGTAATTGTTATAAGCATTAAACTCAATGTAAAAGAATATCATACAGGTAAAACAGAAAGATGTTTGATAAGGACCTCATTTTTTTATTTACAGAATTTAGTAACGAATATGTAAATGGTTTGGAGTTCACGAGTCCATTTTAAGCCATGGGTATATTGTTGAATCAGCTCTCGACCGAATAAATAACTATGGCAAGCGACAAGTAAAAGAAAAAAAATTTCCCCAAGAAAATGTTTTTGTTGGAATTTCAAGAATTTTAAACAGAGGAAGTTTGAACCAAGATTAAAAAATGAAGAGCGTCAAAAACACGTAGACTTTTAAAGAAATCGTTTGTGTCAATCAGGAAAAGATTCGATATTTTCAGCAAAGAAATATTTTCCAATTAAAAAAGAAAAAAACAAACACTTGATATCAATATTAAAAGCTTATCAATTAAAAAGAGCAACGCGATAAGATATAATTCAATCAAAGACAAGAAAAGATAAAACAAATAAGAAAGATATTGATGTGTATATCTTAGATCGAATAACGCGATATATACATAAACGTCCTACGCACCACATTCAAGAGAACGAGCTTTTTACAGCTATTTTAGGGACGTATTTCTTAATATAACTGATAAATAATACGGAATACAAATCTTTTTCAATCCATTAAATTTTAATAATAATGAGTATTTAATTAAAATTTGTTAATTGTTCTCACTCAAGTCATCAATGTTGCGGACATCACGTGTTTAGAAATATGCTAAAATATGTTAATAGTTTGAATCACAAAACTTTAGAACGTGTTCACGAAAACATCTCTTAGATATCATATATTTTTGTCTTATATGGGGACATATCCGGAGCTAAATGGCAGTATTCATGACGACTTGCTAAGAAAGAAACCCAAAAAATCTTCCACTCCAACAGATGTGTTTACAGAAGGCACATTTGTAGCACCCACTTAAGCTGTTCAACTGGGGCTAGTATCGAACCTAAAATCTTCCATCTCGATTGTAGCACATTTCAATCCTCTCAAAAAATCATAAATTACAATACTTAAAATAAAAAAATATAAAAAAACTGTAGCACGACAGCCCATGTAGGCCTAGGCCTATAGTGCCCATCTATGCTTTCTTGACCGGGAGGCCCTGGGGTGCAAAGCCTAACGCGAAACTCTCAGTGCTAAGTTCCCAAGCATGCTTGGTACTCAGTTAATCGACCCACTGTAGGAATGAAAGGCTGAGTCAACTTTGCCCAGCAGGAGGATCGAACCTCAGACCTGTGCTATGCTACCACTTATCCACCGGGCTTGAATTACGATGCTAACACAAACAAATAAGTAGAGTGTGACACTGCATGATGCATAGAAGAAAATATATAAATCAATACCAAAAACATGCGCATTATATCGTGGAAAACATTAGCTATGAGCAATCAATCAATCAATGTCAGATACCAGCGGCGATATGTTTTAAAAGTGATTTTATTTGAGTTATTACTCAATGGTCACTTTTTGTGAATTTTGACGGCTAAAGCGACACGTTATAGTTTCAAATGGTTTCGGAATCACTAAATATACCAAGTCCGAAGAGAATCGAACTCACGAACTGTTGAACCAGATAGGTGAAGAAAACTGATAGAAATATATATAATTATAAAATTATTAAATAAAATTTTTTGATTTTTTTTGGGGAGAGGGGAGAATTTATTCTAAAACTTGCATAATTTTTGTAATTACAATACGGTTTTGCAAGCTCTGAAGAAAATATCAGATTATAATAATTTATTTAATTCATCAAATTAAAATTGAAAAAAAAGGGGAATCTTTATTTCCCAAAATTACGTGACATTCATCATGTGCCAAACGATAATTTAGAGTTGCTTCTTCATCTCGCAACACACGCACCGGGAAAGCCCGTAAATTAAAACTTTCCCTCATGCAAAGCGGCCCTTCCTCGACGAAAACCAAATAAAATGAAGAACAAAAACCAGACGATGTCAAGCGTTCACCCCATGCCTGAAGGCCAACAAGTCGACGATTTCAGACACAGAAGAAAAAATTGCAATCCATTCTGGTCAGATGAAAGGTCGAACCTGTTCGTTACCAGGTTTCTTTTCAAAACATTTTAGAGGAAACAAGGATAGTATAGCCAATGAAACAATTGGCATTGGCTAAATTAACATTTTCATTCCGTATCTATCAGACCAGTCGCCAATTATTTTTTATAAGAAATTAATCAAATAGTATGAAATAATTTCCACAAAAATAATAACAATTTAAAATCAAAATAGTTGATAAATTTTTAACGCGAAAACACGATTTTTTTTCTCGTATAAATTAAAATATTTTTTCTATCTGAATTACAATAAAATGTAGGGAAACATGAAGTATCAAATATTTTTAGTTTCTGCAGAAATTTGATTTTGCGCAGAGGACAACATCAGTGTTCATTTTCAAGCATTCTATAATTATAGTTAGTAATTTTTAAAAAAAATAAAAAATTTAAATCGTCTTTAATTTAAACTAATTATGAAATCGATGTTTTCTCTCGTCTTTTTCAGATTGGTTTTTCTTTCGCTTCTATTTTCAACGCGTTCAAATTTGGAAGCAATATCGCTAAAGATTTGAAAACTAACAATTTAGAACAAATAATTTCCAAGATTTTTTGAGAATTTTTAAAACAAAAAAAAAATTATACTTAAAATTTTTTTCTTTATTAGTGGTAAAAATCACGACTATATATTTCTTATTGCCGATGACAGTCAGATATTCGATGGTGAATTTCGCCTTGTTTGCTGCCTCTAGAAGAATGCGATTTGAAAGCAGGCAGCAAATTTGCCGACAATTTGGACTGACTACACCGTCTTAATACGATGTGACATAGACATATCGACGAAGCATATACAGAATTTCCATTTTATGGGAGATAACATGAGAAAAATATTGCACTAAAATTGTAAAAAGTATTCCACGTAAACTAATACTATGTGTAACGAAGATAAAACGTTATCTGACGTCATGGATATTTTAAGCCAATGAGAACTGTAATAAAGTGACGTAATCATGATCTCAACTGGAACGAAAGAAGGAATCACAATGATTAAAAACAACTATGGTTAATTATAGTATAATTTTTCTCATATAGGTTAAAACTTTCGATTTAAATTAGAATCAAATGTTGAAAATATAAGGTACCAAATATTTCGTTTTTGCATAATTTTGACAATGCATTGTAAAAAGCCTACATTATAATGTTTTCAATATCACAATTGTCATTGTCATCAATCTTTGATCATTTTAGACCAATCTTTAATAATAGATACACTATACGTTAATATTTTGTAAATGATGGATATTTTAGCAAACGAAAATTATCAGTCGAAAACCGATTTGATATTCCAAACGATTTATAGAAATTTGGTGGGAGCAGCAGTTAATCTTCAAACGCGATAGTTATTTTTTTATTTCATTACTAAGCGATATTTTTACGTAAATAATTTATTTCTTTAATCCAAATAAAAGGAAAAAAATTATTCAATTATTTTTTTAATTATTCAAAAATTATTTTTCTTTTATAAGAATAGACACAAATATATTTAATGTTTAAAAACGCGATATTTTTTAAAAAAAGCAATTCTACAACCATTAAATCTAAATATTTTAAATTATTTGATTCGGTATTTCAAAAGTTTAAATTTAGATAATTATTTCCGGACATTAAAATGGCTTCCATACGTCAAAAGAAACTATTTATTACAAAAATTACATGCAAACATCAATGGAGTCGTAAGCCGATGGTAAATTTACTTCAAACGTTGCAACTCTCCCGGTACAACTCAACACATACATGAAGGAAATTGAAAACGATAATGGCAGATATGTAACTGCTGGAACAAGATGGCGTCAAGCCCGAGTGGGATAATTATCAGCCCGCCTAAAGCGAGTCGAATGTTGCCACTAGGAACAGAGAAAAATAAAGGAGAATTTTGAATATTTAATAAACATTTCGAGTAACATTTGCTGTTTTCCTTTCGTGGCCTTGTTTAACTGTGGAGGAAAAAAAGTAAATAAAAATTTATATCGCTGACTCGAGCTGTTAAGAAAATATTTTTCGGCTTAGATTAAAAAAATTTACAGTCGAAAGAAATGGTGTTTTTATTGCATTTTATGTTCTTTCTAAAAAGGAATATGAAATGTGATTCAATATTTTGAAATAAATTATTAGATACATATGCATATAGAATTCTTTTATTATTATTGACTCCATTTCAAAGTTGGAAAGTGAATATATTTCGTAAATGAATAATATCAAATATTCTTTTTTAGGAAGGAAGTAAAATGTAGAGCTTTTAGTTTCTTTTCAAGAAAGAATAACAAGAGAATGTTTCTCAGCGCATTTATTTAAGATCTCCAGCTCCTTTGAATAAATAGTACAGTACAGACGAAAAGTTGGGATTTTATTATTTTATGACAACGATAAAACTGAATTTCTCAGATGTTCTCATTCTAGGGCATTTTTATGATCCAAAATATAATTTCAACATTATGAAAGGTAAACATGTAGGCTACTAGGATATCCACCTTTCAGCATTGTGAGAAGTGAAGGCACCTTATCCAGTGAGCCCCCCCCAGTGGGTGTGACCTCATATCTCCGAAAGTGACTCCTCGTATTTAAAAGCAGGGACAAAGCACAAGACACCAAGACTTGGCTTGCTATCCCAAAGATATCATTTTATATGGAAGATATTGCAACCATGACATATTTAATATATTTGAATAGAGCCGATAACATTGGAAGTCTTTTTGAGAAGAATACTTCAAATGTTTAGCAACCGACTACATATAAAAAATCCTATCAAACATCATACAGTACTATAACAATTATTGGTCCAGGCAAATCGGTCGGTTTTTGGCTGTACTACCAAAAAATGTTATCAGGAGTCTAATTTCGATAGATGGATTGGAAAAGAATTCTCCTAGTCGGGAGAACGAATACGATTCGAATGTTTCGTTCTAAATCGTCTGCGTTTCACCATCATAATAGCGATACTCAGAAAATAAAAATAAAATAAAAAAGTAGTTGACGATAAATTCAGCAAGGTACTTTTCTGCAGAGAGTAGCTTGAAGCTGACTCGAAAAAATCATCCCTAATTTTCCCTCTTGAACATAAGAAAAAATCTCGACGATAAAGAAGAACGTGTTGTTAGGGCATTTCCAGCTGTGGAACAAGGTCAAGCCCCACTTCCTGATGTCGGCGAAGACGTCAGAACAGGTATGGGAAGAAGTGATCGTCCTTCTCGGCATTGGAGAGGGTGGATCGTAAACTTTCCAAAGAAATTCGAACGATTTCGTAATGGCCCGTTTACAAGATTTTTTTTTTTTTTAAATTATCGGGAAGGAACTTTTCTTAAAACTTAGCAGGAATTTTTTTCTTCATAAAAAGCCGAGTAAATTTTTAATGCATGCAATTTTTATTAAAAAAATAATTTTTATGTTATTTATTGACCTATAAAAATTTTCATTTAGGCCGTAAACGTGGAGATTATCTTTTATTATCTGACGCTAGATCATTTATACCGGTTTATTCACACTTTTAGTATCTTAAAATAGAGTGTAGAACTCTTCGGCGATACTTTTATAGCTTGCAGATGTAATCAATAATTTCCAGATTAAAACATCATTTTTTAAATATCATTTACACGTTTTATCTTCTCTTTGTTTTCTCCATATATTTTTTTTTATAAAAGCCAGGTTTATAACCATTGAAAATCTTCCTTTTTCAATCATAATTAATAAGGCAATCTAGAAAATAGTTGCCTATCATAAAAATTTCTTGCGCAATAATTAAAGTGAATTAACTGTGAAAAAAAAGTGTTCAAAATATTTTTCTTTCTTTTTCTCTATACAGCCTAAATAACTTGAAAGTTGTGTCAGATTATCGCTTATTTAGAAGATTGTGGTTTCCTCAATTTCAACATGTATTTTAAGTACTTTCTATACAATCTATCCTCGCATGTTACAGAATATTTTAATAATTGATTATCGCACGTTTATTTAAGTTTAGTTGGCAGAAAATAGACAAATTGTACCAAAACTAAGATTTTCTATAAATATGTTTTTTTTAACCCAAACTAAACCTATTGCCATTAAAAAAAGGAAATAGGATTATCACACGTGGCAGGAAGACGTTAAACAAAAGTATAATTTCAGCTAAATAAATCCCGTTAATTTTTAAATTGGACAAAAATTTCCAAATTAATTAAAAAAATGCACACAATTTTTTGTTAACTTTTTTCCCTATCATATTTCTTAAATAAATTCATAGGATCAATCTTTTCATAGTCAGATTCAAGTCATACTTTACTAGAACGCGAAGATTTTCAATTGAAACAATTTTTAAAAATGTCAACAATTTCATTCAATCTTGTAGAAAGTAAAACAAATTCTAGCTTTGGATTTTGTCTTGGTTTGTCACTCAACAGACATATTTTGCAAATAAGGGCAGACAGATAGGGACCTACGGTTTAAATTGAATTCTAAACCACTACAAACATGCATACCCAAGGTGAGATTCGAATGCACGTACTGTTGAATCAAAGATAAGAAGGTTATACTTTCAACAACAATCATGGCGAATATGAATTCTAGTACATAATTTATACACACACATTTACATCTTTCTCATAGTTGTTTTGTTCCTTGGTACATATGTTCCAAAATACAATTCCACTTAATTTTCTAAAAGTTCCTTTGATGCTATCATAACAGATACAGTCATTTTAGCCAGCCAAAGTTGCTTGTTGAGGATAATGCTCAGCCCAGATCACGAAGGAAACATCCTAGGGCATAAACAAGTCACCACTTCAATTTTGATTAAAAATTTTAGCTGTAATATTCGTTAGTAAACCAATTGATGAATTAAAGGAATAATTAAATAACATAGCCAAATATAAGCTAAAACAATTAAAATCAGTTTTAAAATAGCATTTTAATTAGGGGAAAAAAGTCTTAAAATGGAGCTACTGTGCCCCTAGATCAGGCAAAAACTCCGTCGAAAATGCAAAATTATCGTCCTCGTTAAGAATAGCATAGGAGCTCCATGCAGTACCCGAATCTATTATCAAATTGATGGTTGAGTTAAAATATATTTAGTGATTAGGGAACCTCATTTTCTCAAAAGTTAAAATCAGCAAAGTGAAGCATCATTTGCCGCGGGCAGTGTTTGGGAGGGTGACCACATTCTCCTTCATTGGGTTGCAAGAGCTCCGTGGATTGGGGACATGTCAACGTTCATCTGCGGCGCCCAAAGTTCTTCCGCTGGTGTGGAGTGGATGTGTAGAGGAGAGTGCCAGCTCAGGTGTAACCTCATCACCTGATCGTGGGTCGAATTTTCAAGGCCTTGTTGATGAGGGAGTACTCTAAATCAGTGTTTCTCATCTGGATATACTTCAAAGACCGGTAACATATTTTGGTACATTCTCGTGGAATGTTTAGTTTAATAATTCAACACATTGGCACAACTACTTCATATAAATAAATCATAAAGACAAAATTAATTTTTAAAGAATAATTAGAAAATTAAAATAATTTTATAAATTATTACGATAGATATTCAGCATTCAAGTAATCAGCGATACTCAAGGTAGAGAGGGGCACATTAACTGTTGTACTAGGCGTATAGCACGGCTATTTATGAACGGTGATTAAATACATAGTTGCCAGTTTATTATATTTTTCCTCATCGATCATATTATTTTTTAAACTAGTAAACTATTGTTATTGTAATACAGGTGCAATTTTAATATCGGTTATCAGCCGATGACACTTTGCATTTTAAACAACTGGATATTTCGCGGACCGGCGGATGAGAAACACTGCTCTAAACTATAAGGTAGAGTCCAAGGCACGCTTGAATGTATATAGTCAAACCTCCGAATTAAACCATAAAATATGTTTTAAAAGGCAGAGAGTGATATTTCGGTAACACCTTCAATCCATTCTGAGCAACCGTTGATATTTAACACCCAGGCGAAACTTAAATGGACAAACACAGTAAAAAATTCATTGATACGATTAGATTTTAAACAGGAGCTCCAGTGGCTCAGTAGTTTCACGCCGCTTCCCGTAAGCGCAGCAAAGTGAAGCATCGTTTGCTTGCGGGCAGTGGTTGGAAGGGTGACCACGGTGTACTCTCCTTCACTGGGTTGCTGGAACTCCGTGGGTTGGGGACGTGTCCACGTTCATCTGTGACGTCCAAAGTCCTTCCGCTGGTGTGGCGTGGATATGGAGAGGAGGGTGCCAGCTCAGGTGTGGCCTCGTCACCTAGACCGTGGTTCAAAATGACGAGGCATCTTAATAGAGCAAAGTCGTACTTTCACCTTCGTGGTGCTCTTATCCCAAACGAAAGACGCTTTCTATTGACTTAAATTCGCATAGCCAACGGCATAGCGAGCTTGGCTTGTCCAAGTGTCATATGCTACAACAACAACAACAGATTTTAAACAATAGTCCATAGCAATAATTTGAGTAACAATAAAGTCAATTATTTCTTTAAAATGTGAATATCAAACCGTTTTAATTCAAGACGGCACAGGTGCCATATAATCCATGCGCCAAATTCTGAGATTGGCGATTTTTTTGCGGATTTTCTTATGTATCTGGCAACCTTGTTTTTCTTGCGTCTACATATGGAGTCCTATAAGAATTATGCAGAAAATTCTATTTTGGTAACTCTGAGTATATACGTCATCGCGCACGTCACGATATGTCATCTTGGCAACATTTCTTCATCGCCAAAAAAATTCAGAATTTGGAATCATGGATTATACGGCACCTGTGCCTTCTAGAGATTATTTTAACAAAGTCAAAACAAAGGATATTTTTTATCAGCTAAAATTAATGATTGCGCGGACTTATGTAGAAATTTTCGTTGCTTTAGAATTCGCTGCGCACAAATGCTTATGCAAACTCGGCCTCACTATAAATAAACACATGCACAACAGGGGCTTTTTACATTGAAGAAAAAATAAATAAATAAGATCTAAACTAAATAAAAGAGTTTACGAAAAAAAAAGAAAAGAAAAAGAAAAGAAAAAGAAGAACGAAAGCAAGAGTGAGCATTCATTAAGGAAAGAGCAAAATCAACAGTTGCATTTGAATTTAGTTTACGAGGGAGGGAGCGAGGAACGAGCGCACCCTCAGGGCATGAAGAAAACAAATTAGCCCCATCTTCAAGAATGGCAAACAGGGGGAGGAGAGCAGCGCAGTGATGATTTGTGAATAATAAAGGCAGTATGCATTGTCAGCACGGTATGCACAGGGGATAAAAAAAATAAAGTTATTGATTTCTCTCTTCTGGGAAAAATAAACATTAAATTCTACTTAGTAAATTTGACTCAAAATGAATGCTTTTCCCGTTACAAAGGAAGGAAAATAATCTTTCCGTTATCTTGTTTTTATATTTTCACACACAAATATAATTTAATAGCAAAGTTTTAACAAATATATCTTTGTACGTAAAATGCATTTTTTAAAATTCTTTATAATATAGCATATATTGGTTCGCAACCTGTTGGCGATAATTCTACGGATGGTTTGGTTTGTTTGTCGCTCAACGGTCATTTTTTGCACACGAGGGCTAATTAGACCGGGACCCGCGGTTTAAAGTTAATTCCGAACCACTACAAAAATCCATGCCCAAGGTGGGATTCGAACTCACGAACTGTTGAACCGCAGGCAAAAGTGCTAACCATTCGGCTGCCAGCTCGGTGATAATTCTAGGGAAAACAGCATTAATTTTTTATTGGATATATTTTGCTTCGACCTTAACTCCTTAAAAACATGTACTAATAACATGTAGCAATAACATATTCATCGATGAAGAACTGCATTTTTAATGTAATTTAAAAACGATTAGAAATATTTCTAAAATTAAATGCTGATACCTTAACTTTTTAAATATTTAATTAAAAAAATTATTTTGACAATGCTTTATATAATATTTGGGTACTTTTCCATTTCGCCGGCGCAGGCGATAAAGTCACTAAAAATGATTAAACCGGCGCTAGAGGGAATATCTCCGCTGGTAACCTTTTACTGCTACGTTTCCAAAACATGCGACGGCCTTTTACTGTCAAAGACTTTATTTCGACTCTTTTTTTTCTTCCATTTCATAATTTTATGCTATATGTACAAATTTAATAATTTCATAAATTCTTTCTCGAAAAATCGGATTTTAAAAATATATCTTAAATAATAATAATCGTAACAAATTCACATAAAAAATATTCAAAAATAATAAGATTTTGAAATATGCATCACCCGATAAATTGTAACCTAATATAATAAGTAAATAAATTGAGGCTCTGGCACCCATCATTCAACGCATAGAGTGAACACGAGAACAACAATTAAATAAATAAATTTAAAAAATTTTATGTGTATCCTGTGTGTTGTCGCCAATTAGCGACTTAATTTTTGCTTGGCGAGATTTGCGCATGCGAAACGGATTAGTACCAATATTTGTTGCTCATAAAAAATTTCATTTACGTCTTTGAAAAGAAAAAAATTGAATTAATATTTCATGAAAGGCAATAGATAAACAGTTTTGACGATATACTTCTATATCAAAATATAAAGAATAAGAAATTGTATTTGGCTTTAATATTACGATTTGGGTGTCATAATCCTTTTGGCGTGATTTTTCTTATAATTTTTTAAGCATTTTTTCCCTGATATTTATCTGAACAAATATTCTGCTCCCAGATTGTATTGCTTCTTATAATTATTTATATATATTTTTTTATAATTCCTTTTAATTTACATGTATAACTTTTTGTTCCTTTTTATTTATTCTAACTATATTTGCAAATAACTGACTTTCTAGTTTCTTGTTTTGTTTGTAAATCTTAATAATTCATAATCTTATTCCAGAATTTCACAATTAATCTCCAATACCAAGCCTGATATCAAGAAATCTCATATGATATTAATAATAACAAATATTAATAATAGTTGAAATTTTTCCATTCTTTCAAATATGTAAAATTATAGCATGATTTGGCTGAATTTGTTACTCAAGTTCCCATCGATTTCTCCTTTTTCAGAAGTTCATTCATCGTATAGTAAGTAGTAGGTGCTTTAATAGATGGCAGATCAAGACTTTCGCCAAAATAATAATTTTTTTATTATTCCTTGTTTACCAGTAGTCTATATTAGGATCTAACACATGTTAAGAAATTATTAACATTAAATAAACTTCATGATTTTTTAGCAAGAAAATAGCGTCCAGATAAATTACATAACATCTATTCCGAAATTAGATTATATGGTTAAAAACAATTAAAACACACACACATAAAAAAAAATCTATTTTCTGAACTTTTTATAAAACAGTCATGTTTACAAATGCTAAATATATTATCAGATATTAAAGATGTCATTAACTTGATCAGATGAAATTAAATTGAGAACATTTGTGCTTTAAGCCCGCCATACACGATACAATTTTTCCATACGATTTGTTGGACGTGAACAAGTTGTACCGTCTGTGGTGAAGTTGGACAGGTTCACGAAAATTCAAACAAGTTCTGATTTTTCTTCCAACATGGGGGTTACAGGGAGTAAATAATTGCTTCCTGTTGTCGCGTGTCTTCTCCCACAGGGCTACAAATTGTTTCTTGGCGACACTTGGGAAAATTTTTGAAACTTCTCATTTACTGAAACTTAGATTTCTATTATACAACACCTCACAAACATTAGATTCACTTTTTAAAAATGTCCATGAAGCATATATTGCAAGAATTCATTGAAGTATATAGAGATGAGCCTTGTTTGTGGCAAGTAATGAGTAATGATTATACGAATAAAATAAAAAAAGTTAGAGCGTACGAAAAATTATTGAAAATATATAAAAAAAATAGATGAAAATGCTTCAATTATTGTGTATTTATAATTTTTATGGAGATACACATATAAATTTAAGGGATCTCGCGTCTTCAAGCACAAATAACTTTTTACACATGCTATTAAGATGCCATTTTTACCCTTTAAATATATCGACCATTTTATAATTTCCCAGAATTTGATTAGATATATTTATGTGTATTTATATAGTATTCATAATACATATATACAGTTGCAAAATATATTTAATGTGTTAAGTACTAATTTCTTGATATATAATAATAAAACTAACAATTAATTAGCACTTTTATTAGTATCCATATCTTATATTTTCTAAACATAAACTTTTAAAAGTTAAGTACTTTATTTAGGATTAAATCAAAGCGTCTTGCCATGGTAGTTTGCCTTCATTGGAAGCAAAATAATTGGCAAACTTTTTTCGAATGAGTTTTGCTTCATCGGAATAATTTCTTTGTTGCCCTATTTCTAATCCAGTTAAATAATCATTTGACCTTAAACCTAATTGTTGAATAAAATTTTTCATTCATCCTCATGTAATTCAAGAAATCTTTATCTTTCGATTGTATTTCTGTAATTAAATTTAGATGTGAAAGAGATTCACGCTGGAGCAGCGAATTTTTTGCCCATTTCTTTTTCTTATTGTTTGTTTGCTTTTCACCATCATCACAGTCCAAAGCAACAGCCAATAATACTTCTGTGCTTAATTTGCTCATGTTATATGATAATATTTAATGGCAGAAATTAAAAGCAGACAAATGAGTACAACAATAAATACGTCAAGTCAGAAAAAGTGACTGAACAACAAATTATTGAAATTTTTGGCGATTTTTGATTTCCATTTACATGGCACACATTTTAAGCCAAAAGCAATAAATGTTGAAAAATGGCACCCTTAAAAATAACTTCTCACCCCAGATGTGCCTCCCCTTCTGTGGTCAGCAGAGTTTGAGGGGACTGTGTGCTTAATTACTTCCTACCCCTTCCAACAAATCGTATGGAAAAATTGTATCGTGTGTGGCGGGCTTTAGATAAATACAATTAAATCGAAAATCGATATACGTCATCCCATTTAGTTTGCCTAGTGAAAACAACAGCTGCATTGAATTTCGACGACCTGAATTCCAGTAACAATTAATAATTAACCCATATTCAAATATGGGTTAGCTATTAGTAATAATTTTAAACATGGGTTAACTATTAGTTATAAGCTTACGAAAATAACTTTTGAATCAAATGTATAGAGAACGAGTTATAACCTTCAAATAGAATACTTAAAAACGATTTTATAAGCTATTGATATTCCAAACGATTTTTTATCTTAAACGTTGCCGCCACGCACTCATTATCTTTAAATAAACTAAATAAAATTACCGTCGATTTAACTAACAGCTTGATATAAAAATGACCCCGCCATCTAATTCCAATTATAGTGGAAAAGATCAAATATGAAATTATTTTGTTGCATTCGACTTTTTGGAACAAGTCGCTCGTGAAAACAATTTCAGAGTTCACAAAACACATTTACTTTTTTTTTTTTAGATTCTTAAAGTTAATAATACTTTAAATACAAACAGACCGTCTATTTTTTAATACTTGACTCAATATATATATATATATATATATATATATATATATATATATATATTTATATTCTGCAGGAAAAGTTAGTCTTCTTATCGCACCGATGAATGCGTAAAAGTTGGAAAAGGAATTTAAGTAAGAAAACGGAAATTCCACAAAACTTCCACCGCATAATAAAAGAGTCGGGTCTGGATTTTTTTTAATACTTATGTTTTGCTTTTTCCTCGACTTGCTCCTCTTCGGTAAATTTTGTTATCATTAGATTGGTTTTTCTTTCTTTGTGGTGGCAACATCCAGGAGCAGAGAAGTTCTATCATGGAGATTGAAGAGGGGGAAGAGGAATCTTTTCCTATTTTTCAGAATTTTAAGGGTATTTAGAAGAAAATGGACTTAGAATTCCCCATGGGAGAAATAAAAAAAATGTATAACGATGCACTCAAGATGGCTTTTTGTAACAAAAAAAGCATTCTTTTTTTAAAAAAATAAAAAAAAATTCCAATTAAACTGTGGTTTTTTACTTTGATAAAGCATGAAAGATTCGCTTTACTTATAAAGGAAGGAAGTATTCCTTTTTTTTTCCTCAAACCTTTAAAAATAATTTTAATCCTTCTTGTATTGTGATTCTTATTTATAATCATTAATGAAATTGTTATTCTCTGTGCAGGAAATGATAAAAAAATTATTCAAAAAACACTTTCCGGTTTGGAATATAATTTTTTTTTTCCGAAACACGTTGAAATGATTAAAAAAAGTATTAAATATAATAAACAAACACTGTATTCACAAGGGGAAAAAATAAAACATTTGTGATTAAAAATTTAAATAGTTCTTTCAAATAAACGCTTAGCATAAGAAATTTCAATGGATTCCAGTATATTTCAATATATTTTTTTAAATACCTTCGAAATCCAATTTTATGGAGAAAATTTTTTTAAAGTATAAAGACACCAGCGCTTAAAATTAAATCATCAAAATGGAAAAATTGGAGAGTTATAAAAAGATCTAACAGAATATATTTAACTGCTAAAAGACAATAAAAGTACTTCTACGTTAGAAAATCTAGCAACTGTATCGAGTATAATTTAGCCCAGGAATTAAATTCTCGGGCTTTTTTAATGCAATCACAATAGTGATATTTACATGTTAATTCTCAGTTCGTATTAATTACAAATATCTTTAACTATTATTCATAAGAGAACATTATACACCCTTTTTCTTTTTTTATGATAGCAAAAATTACGTTTAAGTGATATAGTTAAGAAATAGAAATTCACCATTTGGATCCTCAAAGCAAAACTGTATCATATAATATATCAACGGCAATAAATTGTTAAACGTTCAACAGTTGAATCTTTTTCATACATATGACTGTTAAGCTGAAATTATGAAATTAAACAAATACAGTGGAATCCAAACTATTATTCTACTAAATAGTAAATTCTTGTAATTCAACCTTTTCCAAACAAAGGCAGTGCTTCGGAACCTCAAAACTTTCACACCCCGCAAAAGGAGAATTTATATTTTATGAATATTTAACATATTTCAACCGTTATGGATTTCGTTTCTAATTGGATGAAAGAAGATCAAACGTAATTCATCTACCAATCGGACTCCTAAAATTTTGTAGCATAATTAACAATCTAAGGTCACTTTTTGTACATGCGCGGTAAGTTGACTGAAATCTAAAGTTTTAAATAGCCACCAAACCATTATGTACATCCACACCCAAAGTTGTAATTGCTCCAGCATGCTTTCCTGTACCTAGACTTGAGTTGTGCTTTAAGAGTTTGAAGCAGCCGGGTGGAGTACCCTAGAATTTGAAGCAGGGACCAAGCATAAGACCCAAATACTTAGCCTGGAGGTATCATTCCACTTGGAGGACATTGCAATCACGCCCAGTTTTAACGTGCCCCTGCCACCTTTAACGAACACGACGGATCTTCAGTTAAGCCGGATTTCGAACTCACTACCTTCCGATAATGAGAACGATTCCCCTGTTAGGGCATCGTTCTACTCCACACCCAAGGAGGGAATAGTGTTGAACTGAAAACCAGAGATCTATTTCGGTGGCCTGGTTGGTTAGGGCGTCGTTCTCACGATCGCGAGGTAGTGGAGTTCTAATCCAAGCTTAACTGAAGATCCCGCGTGTTCGCTAAAGGCGGTTGAGGCACATTAAAACTGGGAGTGGTCGCAATGTCGTCCAAGTGAAATGATATCTCTTATTTTAAAATCATGAAGACTACAACCCAGCTGCTTCTGTCTAACTAATAGAGCCCAACTCAGGGTTATATACAGGGAAACATATTGGTGCAACTATAACATTTATAGCTATATCTACTCTGCTCAAACGGAAAACGATCTCCCAAGACCATGATGCACATATCCAATGAATTCCATCCCATGTAAATATTAGTGGCAATGAGACCACAGATCGTCTGGCCAAAGAGGGCAGTGAGGAAGATACACCCACTGGTTCATCACTTACATACCAGGAACCACTTTACTTTGATGAAAAATCTAGCCATATTCAATCTGGCAAATTCCATTCATGCACCAATGGTACTCTGGAACATCTCCTGGAAATAAAATGTGACCGAAAAACTCAAACTGCCCTGGCCAGATTCTCAAGTGGACATCTAAAATGTTTACCGTTTGAACGTGGTACAAAAAATTATTCCACTTGTAAAAAAATGCTGTGACCATCCAGCCTCACCGAAACATATTCTGGATTGCGTCGGACTTTTCCCGGGAGGATTTATCCTCAGATCCCCCAGCTAGTCCATCAACTTTCTAACTGTCAACAATTTATTGGAGTTGATCTGACACATGCCAGATCACATTAAGAGAGGACAAGCCACAACAACACAATATTTACATCAAAATAAAACGACAGTTCAATTCCAAGAAAACACAATTTATGTGTGAAAAAATACTCTTAGGAATAGTTCAAATTCCAAAAATATCAAAACTGCGACCCTAAAATTCAGCGATGAAACGGCAAAATCGCACGCAACACTAATTGAATACGCCTCGCAAAGCGAATGAAAAGGCAAGAAATTAGCCCCGCGCACTGCCCTTCAACACAGCACAGGAATCCAACGGCATCATCGACAATTCGTATTAAAGTGCAGGACACTCAATGGCCGGAAAGCTTCGAACAGGACAGAGGCATGCCCAGATGGCATTCAGGCGCGTCGGGGGAGGATCTGCCATCAAAGGGTCCCTCGGCGACAATGGAGCGGGTAATTGATAGGGTATGCGGGAGCCGTTGGATCGATGCAGGCTCCCAATTTAATGGAATTCTCAGGAAAGCACTTCCTCCGCGACACCCCTCAATCGCTCGGAGCCGCAGCACACCACTGGGGAGAGAGGAGTTATCGACACTGGATAAACGAACGAGACGAGAAATCGAACGCATTCCTGCAAATAGGGAGAGAGGCGTCCTCAAACACTCTCAGACCGAGCTCATGCCTTATTCAACTGCTGCTGAAGATGCAGGACTCGGCTGAATCCGGCTCATCCGGAACGCGACTGAATCCATTCCAAACACACAGGAAGAATCCGGATTATTAGGCTCTAAAGTTGAAATGGATGCATGGAAAACATGCAGGGTGCTCTAAAGATGAAAATACTGAAATTATGTCCCTTTTAAAATCGCTGTAGATTTTATATTGTGGTTGATTTTATACATCGTTATTGATATAGAGCTAGTCTGGTTTGCTTCTCACTCTACGATCATTTTTTGCACGACTAACACACACACACATTTTAACCCCTTAACTGTGACATATATTTCAGAAAAATGGACCAAAAATGGAAAAAAATTTTGACTGTTTAATTTTATTCTTTATATTATTATAAGAGTTAGAAAATGCTTTTTTATTACAAAAATAAAGTTTTAAATACAATAACTACTATATTTATAATTTTTACATACACATAAAACATTGATTACACATACATGTTATTCGTATTGAGCAAATTAAACGAAATTTTGAAGCTAAATGTAACCAATATAAACTAGTATAATATAAAAACACAACAATATGATTTTCAATACATAAATTTTACAAATCTTTTACAGTATGGTATATCCCAAAACAAGGTACTGCTCAAAAGCTTATATATTGCACTTTTTACAATAAACTCTTGTCTCATGCCTTATTCTCTTCCCTTGTTCATCGGTTTTACGACAGCATATAAAACACTGCCTGGTTGGAGTAGATTTTTTCCCCATTGATGGGATGTGTTCTGGAAAGTGTCGACCTGTGAGGCGCAGTAAGCTTACACTAGGACGCCCTGGTCCTGGTAGTTGAACATTTGGTTTATTTAGTTCAACAATTGATTTTCTGAAGTTCATATTTTTCGCACCTCCTGCTGAAGTATGCAAAATAAAGGAGTTATTTATATAACGCCTGGTGTAGGAGATTGAAAAATATTTTCTAGTAATATTTTTTACCTCCTTTTCTAGCAACCGGGAAGTCTGTAAGATGTTGATCGACTTTAACATCACCTCCCATAGTGTTGTTGTAGTCATGGACTACCTTCAGAACCAAAGTTGGAATTGGTAAAAAACTAGGACCACTTGTGTCATTTATTAGGAAAATAGGGATCTAAGTATCCTAAATTAGAAACGAACTCAGCTCGGACTTCATAAAATAGAAAAGTTAATTTTTCTTCTGCCCGAACTGAATTCGGGCGACACTGGCAAGGGGTTAGGTAAATTCATAACCACTATATATAAATATGCATGTTCGAGGCAGAATTGAATCCCCGAACTGTCGAATCGAAGCCTAGAGCGTTAACCAATCAGTAGCGAACTAAGAACACCAGAGTTCCCATTGTCATACAATTGTTTGGGTTGATTATTGGATATTGAAGATCTGCTGTCACATTTTACACACTCAAAAGCTAACGGGACCAAGATTCATAATTTAAAATGCATTCTGAACTATTATGAGGATCCATGACAGAAATGGGAATCGAATCCATTAACTGTTAAACCGAAGGCTAAATTTAAATGTCAACTCGGCATTCCCACTTTCCAAGTTTTTTGTTTTTCGCTCAACTGTCATTTTTTTGCACACGAGGGCTAATTAGACCGGGACCTATGGTTTTAAAAGAATTCCAAACCACTACAAACATCCATGCCCAAGGTGGGATTCGAACTCATGAACTGTTGAACCGAAGGCAAGATCCCACTGTCCAAGAATGCTATCTTAATACTTGATTACAGTAAGTCCAATTGAAAAACAAACTTCTGCCGAAATTGACTATCATTTTACAACTTTTCTGCTTTTAATATTTTAAAAAAATTAACTCTTCAGATAAATATTACTCATTTATTGTGTGTGAACTAAATTTTATATGCTTAAAAAGAAAATGAACCAAAATATTAATCACCGTGATTTAAGTTGACAGGGTTAAGGGTGGCCAAGATTGAGAGAAAACCTGCTGAATTGGGATCAAAAATCAGAGCAAACACACTTTATAAAAGCGTTTTCTTTATACTGACATAAATCAATAACGTCATTAAAAAGGAGAAGCAAATACTCAAAAGAAAAATCTCAAATCCGTGCTTTATCTCAAAGAGAAAATTCCTTCCGAGCAAAAGATCTCGGCACCCCCTCCCCGTCCTAGGGGTGACCCCCCGCGAATGTTAAGAATCGTAAAGTTCAAGAGTACTTTACTGAAAGAAAATTTTGAGAAAGACGAACACTTTAATAAACTTTAAGTTGTGTCAAAATCAAACCTTAAGGAGGAAAACATGTTTAAAAATAGCTTGCATTTATTTATCTTAATGATATCATTATTTGATTGTTGTTCTCCAGAAAGAGAAAACATCATCAGCATTTCACAAAAAAATAAATATAGTTTAAAAAAGAAAATAATAATATAGATTCACAGTAAACAGAAATACTAATTACAAAGCGATAATGTATGTATGATGCATCTGCTACAGGGTCTCTCCCGAAAAAAAAAAAACACCATCGGCCACATATAGGCATACATGGAAACTAAGGACACTCATGTACCACCGATTCGTAATTCAAAAACATATTTTGACACTCATGTAGTGGACAACCGAACGACATAGAGTATATGTGAGGCATTTTAATATCCCATCCTCCCCCAGTAAATTGCCTTTCAAACCATCTTTTCATAAATAGTGAGTCATATTCACTCGTTGCAATGGAGGAAACCAGGAAAGTTCTCGAGCCAACAGCTACAAGTGGATACATTGATAAAGAATCATTCAGAAAACAGAAGTCAATAGTGAGAGTCAAACCACGGTCCTTTTGATTTGAAGAGCATTTCCAGCGAACAAAGACTCGAGAGTTGTTGTTTATTTATAGCTGTACAGTCAATTTTTTGCTTATTAATTCAACAAGGATTGTTAGGTTAAGGTGGACACGGAATCACTAAACTGAGTTCACCATGATCTAGAGTCGGTGCATCTTTTATCAAAGCATAAGGTCCCGGGTTCGATCCCAGCTACTGTTGAACAACGGGGCAAGGATTCTTGCATGCATATCTATGGGGATAGTTGCTTTGAAATTTTCCGGGTTTTCTCCTTTGCTCTACTGAAAATAGCCTATTATCTATGCAAAGTCCTCTTAGACGGCAATTTATGCGGTTTGTGCTAAAATGTCTTATGATAGCCAGCAAACTTTCCTGTCAGGAAAAAAAATGGAATCCGTGTGAGAAGCGAATCAAAGAACTGCTGATCCGAAGGCAAAAGCGCTATTTTTTAACAGCCAGCTCGTCTTGAAACGACACCAGTAGTCTGAAGTTTACATGTTGAAAAACCTTTAAAAAACTAAGATTTTACAAACAAGTTGTATTTCCGTATCGATAAGGAGGGATGATCAATAAAAACTCCTATCTCCACCAAGCCGAACACGGATGGCGCAAGTAAAATCAGAATTAATCCTCCGTTGTTAACTGTGACCAAGTCATGCAGAATTGTTGGCACAAAAATGAGGAAATTTAAAATTCGGCAAGATTGCACGCGATGAATCTGCAACAAACTACAATTTTATTCATGCAATTTGCAAGACACATCACAATGCATGAGTGCATTCCTATCCAAGTTCCTATGATTTATCTGTTCGGCATGCGACATGCGTTTAATTTGCATGCGCCCTTGACTTAGGAGTTTCCTATAGTTGAGTAACCACAGAGGAAACGGCATGATTTTGAGAAAGTAGAGCGGAAAGCATCTAAAATGTCACGGTTAGGGTGACAGAGCAAGTAAATAGCACGATAAGAATGCAAATATGAAAAATCAAGAATCTGAAGAAACAGAATGTCACAAAAGAACAGATCGAAGCGTGTCTGTTTCGGATTCATTTCCAAAATTATGGTAATGTAATGTGCGCACAAAAGATGGCGCAAGTATTTTTTTTTCTAGACATACTTTTATAAGAAAGTTTTTTTGGATATATTTTATAAATAATTCTTCAAAATCCAAGATAATTATAAATTTTATACGACTTCAGACAATGTAAACACAAAATATTTGATAACTTTAACTGTAATCGATGTTATAAAAAGCCTTACTGGAATTAGATAACCCCCCTTCTCTTATCAAGTGCCATGGTAAGTTCTGACACGAAACAACGTCTCTAGTCAGAACTCATCATGGCACTGAACAACAAACAAACAAAACAACTAGTTTGTTTGTCACTCAACGGTCATTTTTGGCACACGAGGGCTAACTAGACCGGGACCTACGGTTGCTCAAGGTGGGATTCGAACCCATGGCACTATGGTGGGGTTGTGCTCTTTGGAATAATAAGCTTCCGGTTCGATCAGTCATGTTGAAGAGTGGGAAGATGTAAGTTGCACTTCTGCTTTCTATATGCATGACTGTCATGTGAGTGCTTATCAGTTTTCCGGGTTTTCTCCTTTGTCATTGTATAAACAGATTCTGCTATCTATGACAAGTTCTTCGGAATGCGGAAATATAGACTGGGATTTATGTTCCCTGATATGAAAATTTTTTACGATGGTCAGAAGCAGTAAATGTTATCAGTAAAAGTAATCAGTAAATGTTAAAATTCGTGAAGGAAATGTTATCAATGTTCTCTGTTTTCTATAAATTCAAGGGTTAAAATATTCTAAAAAATTAACGAATTGAAGTTAAAAGGTACACATTATGTTTCCAAAATAGTTGTGCTAACTGAATAAAAACAAAGAAAGGAATATAATAAAAATAAACATTTTGCGTGGAAAAAGAACAACAAATATTCAATTTTTTTCAAAATTAACTGCAAAATTAGCCAATAGATGGAGCTATAGACTCAGAAATGAACGGCTTTAAACTGATAGAATTTGATATTATCTTAGTTATTAATTTTGAAAATACGAGTAAAATATCGAAAGTTTCTCAAAAGCAAAAACCTTTGATATTTTTTTAACTTTAATATTTTTAAATTTTTTAAACATCAGTTATTTATTAGATATGCTGTTACTTCTGCAAATTGAAACAAACCAAATACAGCTAGCTATTTCACATTATTTAACAATAGCGCGTGAAGAAAATAAATTACATTTGATGTAATGTTAACTGATAACAAAACCCAAGACAATAAATAATTACAAATGATACTATCCCATGCCCACTTCAGCTTTTTCTTCTGGCGTAAATCGATCACGAAGTGTTTGTGTTCCTCCAACGACCAAGATCGTATCCAACAGGAACAAATCTTCGGGGATTGGAACAGGAAAGAAATATCCACGGGAAACCACTACCGCAACTCCAGTGTCGCCACTTAATCGCAAAGAAATGCAGTGAGAGGAACAATTGCTAGACAAACCTCGTCATCGTCTCTCCAGAGATTACAGAAAGCAAAAATAAAAAAAAAACGGTTGTTCTGTAGGATGGAAAAGTACTTCGTTAGGGAAGTTTCACAAGAGAAACAAAAGAACTAAATTAGCAGATAGGAGAACAAAAAAGCTTTTTAAGTTGTCTCTCGTAAAAATCGTTTGCAAATAATTTTTTTTCGTAAAAATCGTTTGCAAATAAATTTTTTAAATGTCAACAGAATGAATTTTTAAAGGTATAAAACTAGCATAAAAATTCAATTCCATTTTCAAGTCTCTTATTTTTTTTATCTGCTAAAAGTACAAATGTTTTTTATTCTTAAACAATAAAAATGTACATTTTCACGAAAATTCTGGAAAGAAAATACGATGTAGTTACTTTTATTTTTCAATTTTCTCTCACGTAATATTGTCTTCATAATTTTCTGCCACAGAACTTTTATTTTATCGCTTCCAGAATTAAAATATTTTTAGTTTTTATCAACTGCAGAACCTATTTTCTTTACTAATTGAATTTTTTTATACATTTAGCATCAGTTTTCCTATTAGCTTGTATTTTATAAACAAAATGCGCGTTCTTAATCTAAAACTTATTTACAAAATATAAGTTACAATCAGAAACATATAGAATGACGTTTTTATTTAGGCCAAGACTGAGCTATTTATTCCCAAATATACTATTCAAAATGGAACAGAAAAAAATCATTTAGAATAAATCCACATAACGATTCGAACGAAGAGAAAGAAACTCGATAGAGTTAACCTACATTTCCTCGGCTCGTGTTTTTATTAAATATCAAAATATTTTTATTAAAATGGCGTACAATGTAACTTTCACGTCTCTTTCTTCTTCATTTTCTTCATTCTCACTCAAGTAGAAAATTTCTCACCTCAGCCAAAGGAAAACGCTATAATCCTGGCCTCAGTGATTTTCCCTAGCAGGGCGGCCGTCTTCTTGTAACCTGGCAACCAAGTCCGAGTGCGTGACGTCATCAATCAATATCCTCGGACGAAGAAAGCGAACTCTACTCCAAGAATGGAATCAAGGCAACGCCCAGTACAGGCATATTACATCGGCCGACAACGAAGCGAAGTGAATTAATAGCAGGAGCGAACATAACTAATTACTTTCAGAGTTAAGCGGGATCCAGCTTATAGAGTATTTTCTCACGATATTTCTGTAATATTCAGCTCTTTTATTCAAATAAATCTTTGTGGTCGGCACCTTTTCAGGAAAAAAGACTAAAAGCAAATGAAAATTGTTTGACACTAAGTGCAACACTGAAGTTACTAGTTCAGTTACACGTTACTAGTTAGTGACACTAAGTGCAACACTGAAGTTACTAGTTCAGTTACACGTTACTAGTTAGTTACATAATAGTAGAAAACATACTACTGGGATATTAGTTAATTGAGTTTCATGGAATTGGTAGCAAATCATGGTTTTATTTTTCTATTTCGCCAGTAAAAGAGAAACTTTAATTTAATAAAACACAACGCTTCAAAAATAAATTAGCATCTTAATTTTTTTTAAATAATGTTTTTTTCAATCTAGCCCTTCGAGCAATCTAGGCATCTTTCTTACAAGGCAGCTTCAGTCATTATGTTATATAAAATTCACTGCAAAATATAATTGAAATTAATAAGTGGAATGCAATTGTATGGATCCGAAATTTTTAATTTAATTATCTAGACGTCACACCTATTGTGAGTGTGGCAATAAATACCGACAGTTTTTGATATCGTTAAAATCTTTTGAATATCTCTAATTATAATCACAGTGCAAAGAATTCTTTTCCAATGACAGTGGGTCATATTGATTTACTGCAAGGGACAAAACCTACAAAACTATCAAAGTATCCAACCCTGACTAACAAGTATTCAAAAAGACAAAACGCAATACTTATTTTCTGCTGGTTGAAGATTGAATGAATCCTAACTGAAACTTGCCATTCTGGAGAGCTTGATCTTTTACTTGAAAACTTTATGCTGAACTATTAAAATAAATAATTTTAAAGATAGATTTAAATGAATAGCTTTAAATAGCAAATCCTGGGCATTTCTTTTTACAGTTTGATCTACTTATCGTTCTACAATCACTTTTTGGACATGTGAGGTCCAATTAAACCTACTATTTACAATGAATTCCTACTA
>CM075852.1:108377099-108387099 GCA_037975125.1 Latrodectus hesperus | reverse complement strand
AAGTTACTGATTAAGAGAACACAGGTTACTAGAATAAAGCCGAAGGTATTACATGATTCTGCCAAGTAAGCCTTGGGTTTTTCAGATTAAGGGTTTAGAGGCTATTTCTAATTTTCCTGGAAGTACAAGTGTGACACATTTTCGCCTTGGCTGTATGTTTGGGTATTTCTTTATCAGCTTAAACTTTGAACTTATCCCTTGTGTCCTTTGCGTAAACAAGGTCAAAGTTTTGATGCTAACCATCTTGACTAGTGCCCTGGACTTGAATTGAACAAATGGCATCGTAGACAATTTTCTTGACATTCGTAATAAATAAATAACAACCGCCGGCCATCTTGAAATCTATGCAGATTACTGTTTTTCTTTTAATTTCAACATATTCTGAAATCATTACTTTGAATAAATTTGTGTATTTTAACAATGCATTTATAATAATCATAGTTGTTTTTCAATACATGACTTTGTTTACATGCCACATTTGAAAACCTTTTATAAACACGAAATAAATGAAGGTTTGGTTTGTTTGTCGCTCAACGGTTTTTTTTTTTTTTTTTTTTACGCGCGAGGGCTAATTAGACCGGGACCTACGGCTTAAAGTGGATTCCGAACCACTACAAACTTCCAAAGGTGGGATTTGAACCCACGAACTGTGGAACCGAAGGCAAGAGCGGAAATAAATGAAGGACTGATTACGTCTTTTTCAAGACCACCTCCAATACTTGAAGTAACATCGCATCATTTACACGACTATTTTCCCAAACACAAATAAGTTGGTTTATTTAGCTTTTCAATACTTTTGCTGAAAAAAAAGGGGGGGGGGAAAGAGAGATACAACAAGAACACATGAAACTTCTGAAAATTCACATATTGAGCCACACGCACACACAAAAAATTCTCTTTCCCAAAGAAACAAAATACTCAAAGCTCTGCCATTTCTGCAGACGATAAAATAATAGAGAAGTATCGGACTTCCTAAGACAAGAACTGAAAAGCTGCAGTAAAAGCTTATTTTTTATTTTTATAAATTTTTTTTTATTATTTCCTTCTCAAGAGATGAACTGAAATATGTTCCACTTCGCACCCAGTGTTCTATTCTGCTGAATGGGTATAGAGAACGCCTGATGTTGCGCGTTCTGAGTTCCCCGAATTCCACAGGATCTCCCCCCCTCCCCAAGGAGCGAAAGATTCTTTAACGAAAATGGCGCGGCTTCCCGAAAGAATATAATACCTCCAAAGAACCATTCGAAAAAGTTTATTCGTTAAAAGCACATTCTTTTGGAAAGGGGGGATGTCAGAAGACCGTAAAAAGGGAGGGCGGAAATGGGGGATGGAAATTTTTTATGCAAAATAACTGACAAAGCAGACATAACTTTTGGCATTGGGAATTTTCATCGTCAGCACTTTTGAATATATATATATATTTTTTTTTTTAAAGAACGAAAGTAACTGGAAGTCAAGCAAAATTTCTTTTCTTTTTCTGAATGTTAAAATGAGTTTGGTACATAATTGTGATTTTGCATTTTTTAAAACTAGTACTGTCAAATTAACAAATTAGCATTCATTTTAAAATTCGATCATAAAGAGCTAACTACACCCTTTCGAAGATTATCAAAAAAAATTTTTTTCAACATATAACCTTTATCTCAACATATGGCCTTTTTTGAATTTCTTATATATATATATATATATATATATATATATATATATTGTGAAAATCAAACACTTAACAGTCGAGAACTTAATAGAACCATCTAAATTTATGTGTCTATAATTAATGTTATGTTTGCTAATGTAAAATAAATGTGCCGTAAAAAAAGAAGATATTTTGGTATTACTGAACGATCCTGGAAACGACAGGTTCGTGAAACAATCACACACACATACATACATACATATATACATACATACATATATATATATATATATATATATATATATATATATATATATATAGAATGGACATAAAAGATAGATAATTAATAGTACGCCATAAAAATTTAAGCACAAAATTTAAATTTTTATAGCATACTAGTAATAAATATAGTACAATTTAGTTATTTAACTACAATGGTTTTTATAAAACGGATCCATAAATAATTACACCAAAGAAAAATTTAATTTCTATTATACTTATA
Organism: Latrodectus hesperus; assembly: GCA_037975125.1. Taxonomy (NCBI): domain Eukaryota; kingdom Metazoa; phylum Arthropoda; class Arachnida; order Araneae; family Theridiidae; genus Latrodectus; species Latrodectus hesperus. The sequence goes on along the minus strand of CM075852.1, from coordinate 108,384,964 downwards.
TAAAATGAGCGAATAGTCAATAACAACGATAAAAATAAGAAAATAGTGAAGAATAAAAAAATTATTCTAGTAAAAGTTTAAATATAAAACGGTAGGACTAAAAAAATTAGAAACGTTAATTTGTTCAGAAATAACTTTCTACACTCGAAAACACACAGCCTTAATTTAAGTAACTTCAGTATCTGATATGATATGAAACCAGTCATTTCTTATCCATGAAAATAGGGCTAAAGTGGAGAAAAAACAGTAGTCCCTCATAAAATAACATTTCAAATATATAAAAAATGCCAAAACTGTTTCCATTTCCAAAGAATAAATTCTCTTTCGTTTCTATTATTTTTCGCTCACGTTTCTGATTTACAGAACAAAAAAAAATAGTAGAATATCACATAATTCTTTTAATATACTTTTAAATTTAAAAAAAAAATTAAAAATGCTACTTCCTTGAACTGAGATACAATCTGCAAATTTATCAACTTGTCATTTTTTTTTCATTCTTTTTACGAAAAACAAATTTTGATACCGAGAAAATATTTTCAATCTCAACAGAAAAACTTGGTTTTGAGAGATATTAACATGAAATATGACCTAGACAAAAAAAGCAACCAGAGAAAAGTTGTCAACATTACTTTTTTTTCCCCCAAACGATTGCATTTTCCCGCTACATTTAGTATAAGAAAGGAATACATATTTTCCCAAAAATTTACTTCTCCCAGACGATATTTATGATGAATTGTATTCTGCTGCTTTGGCAACAACACCGCCCCATGGACGTTGATACATTGCAGTTCGCATGTTCCCAACATGTTTATATTTTCTTACAAATTCTCATCGAGGGAGGATAAACTATCCCAATTTTTCTTTCGCTTTTTTGCACTTGTTTCCGATTGAACAAAGGCATTGAAACACGGCCAACACTCTTGACCTTTGAACCAAGGTCAAGTAGGGATAATTGCAAATGTATAAATTTTATTCTAACGGTTGGCAACAAGAGTTACTTTGGCCGCGGTGGCCTCGTTGATTAGGGCGTCGTTTTTGATGTCAAGAGATAGTGAGTTCAAATCCCGACAAAATCGAAGATCCGTCGTGCTCGTTATAGGCAACAGAGGCACCTTAAATATGTCGTGGTCGCACTGTCCTCCAAGCGAAATGATACCTCTGGGAGAGGCACGCCAAATATTGGAGGTCTTCAGCTTGGTTCCTGCTTCATAATCACGAAGACTCCATCCGGTTGTTTCTATCAAATTGGTAGAGCCCAATTCAGGACTAGGTACAGACAGACGACGAGAATGAGAGGTCCTGGTCTATAACTATAGGTCATCAGGTTTAGCCCCTTCTTCATAGCAACAGAAATGGACACAAAGTACAACGTGCCGTGCGCCCACTTGGAAAAGCGACCGCTGTTAATCAATTGAATATTTGATTACAAAGTTGGAACTTTAAGACCAACAGTGGTCTACAAAGTAGTCCACAGTTTTTGGTACAAACCTGAAGTTGGCACTTATTTTAAACACAAAATGAGAGGGCCTAGGTACAGGTAAGCATGCTGATGCAACTACAATTATTCGTTATCACGCGGAAAACGCGATGAATAGTGAAGTGAAACGAGAGTGACCGAGAACCGGTTTGTTTCGAGTAAGCTGAAAATGGAGTATGAGGTTCGAAGAGATATGGACCGGACTTGTGTGTGCGTGGAGTTTCTTGCAAAAAGAACCCAAACCAGGTTTGGTTTGTTATTCGCTCAACGGTCATTTTTTTGCACACGAGGGCTAATTAGACCGGGACCTTCTGTTTAAAGTGTATTCCGAACCACTACAAACATCCGTGCTCAAGGTGGGATACGAACCCACGAACTGTTGAACCGAAAGCAAGAGCGCTAACCATTCGGCTGCCAGTTCGGCGAACCCAAACCAGGAGCTGAACGAGGGGATGTTGTGTTGAGCAGTGACAGCGGCTTCACGCTCCCAAGCCACAAGTTCAATCCTCGGACTGGGCGAAGTCGACTATCCTTTTGTTTTTTCAGTGGGTCGAATAAACTGAGTACCAAGCATGATCGGGAACTAAACACTGGGGGGTTCCGTGTTAGGCTGACCACCTAACTGGAACTTAAACTACGCACCCCAGGGTGCTCGGTCAAGAAAACAGATATGGGCACTGACACAAGTGTGGTCAAGTTTAATTTTTAATATATGTAGATTAAAATGATATTAATAATAATAATGACAACTCTCCATTAAATTTGGATAAGTTGTTTATTCTCTTGTGAGCAATATTTTGTAATAAAATTTCTCATTTATATGAACCTGAATTTTTAATTAAGTATTCATTATTAAATTAAACTAACGAAACTTAGCGCAATTTGAGATTGTGAAAAAGAAAATAACACTTCGTACAATGTGACGAAGTTGATCACCTGAGCTGGCCGTCTCTACAACAGCGTCGCATAATGAGCAATAATATATATATATATATATATATATATATATATATATATATATATATATATATATATATATATATATATATATATATATATATATAACGATTTTATCAGACTACAAAAACATAAGATATTTTGTTATGCATACTCTAATTTCATATAAGCTTATTCATTTCTAAGTAGAAAAACAAATGAAGTATAACATTTCAATATAATATGTCAAAACAAACGGGAAAAAGTTAACATTGAATATCCAATGTCATCGTTGCAAAAACTGATAATTATTAATTTTTATAAATAGTATTATAAAATCAAGACTTATTTATATTGCCTGCCAATATAATAATACAGTAAAATTTTCATCTGAAAGATAAATCAAGTTAAGAACAAAACACTTTTATTATTCCATATAAATATACAATATTTATTATTCGATATAAATAGACAATTTGTCTGTATACAGGTATTTTGCATACAAACCGGAAAATATTACTGAAATAAATGAGAACTAATGTTAAATGGCAATGTTCTTAAAATATAGTGTATAAAAGAACATATACAACATTACATATATGAAAGTATAAGTATGTTCAAAATTAAAAATTTTATTTAGTCAGAGCCTTAGCAATTGTTTCCACACTTCAAGCCGAAGTTTAAAAAGTGTCACATAAAAACGTTGGCAATAATATTTTTTAAATACAAATCAACGAATCAACGCTCTTGCTAAGGAGGGTTGCAGGATTTCAAATACTCCCTCTTCCACACTTACTTTTCTGGAGTTATACTCAAGGGAAAAATCAAAAATCTCGGAAGAGTGGAAAACACCCCCCACCCATAATTGGTAAAAGGGATCAAAACCGGGTTTGTCCCTTGACCTCCCGTGTGACAGACATACCCGGACTGTTCTCTCAAGACTTGCTAGCGGTCATATTAAGTGCCTCACTTTCAACGAGGGCAGGAAAATTTTCGTCACCTGCACCAAGTGCCAAAATCATCAGGCTTCTCCACTTTTGGATTGCATGGGTCTCTCTAGGGAGGATCTCTTTAGCAATCCTCTTTTAGTCTTCGACTTCCTTACAGTCAACGAACTCGGGGATCTAGTCTGACTCCGTCAGACATGGAGGATAAGCAACAACAACAAATACAAATCAAGAATACGTAAAAAAAAAAAAAAAAGGTGATTTGTAGTCACATTTTGTACCGGCGATCCCTTCGACTGCGAAAGATAAAGGTTTAAGTGAATTTACGAACCATTACAAAGATCTACAGATAAGCAGGAATCGAACAAGTGAATGATCAAACCTGAGACCATCGCGATAGCTATTCACTAACCAGTTCCCTTTGAAAAATAATGGATTTCAAAAACAATTTCTTTTTCAAAGTTTTAAGTGCTGTCTTTAAGAGAAATCTCAAAAAAGTATGCATATCAGGAGGTTATTTCTAAAATAAATTCTTTAATTAAATTGCATGAAAATTGCAAATTAATTATCAATGTAATAGAATTTTTCTCTCTCCTCTCTTTCATATTAATATATTAGTTTCCACCAAAAGAAGGAAAGTATACAGTTTCCAACGAAAAGAGAGAAAAATTGCTATTTTCTCAGTGATAAATCTAATATTTAATACGAATTTCTTGTTGTTGTTGTTGTCGTCGTGTGCCAGCTAGGCGGGCAATATGGGGTGCGTTGCTCCACTTTTTCAATTGAACCATAATTTGGTGTGGAGTCCGACTTCCACAGTACACAAGTGCCATAGGGACCCGTTTATAGGGTAGGCAACCATTCACAACTCATTCATACAAGGAAAGGACAAAGACAGGATAGATAGAAAAAGTACATCCATGCTCGAACCAGGAATCGAACCCAGGACCTCCTTATCTGCAGTCAGGCACGCTGACCACTAGACAAGTTGGGCGGCACGAATTTCTTGTAATATGTACTTTATATTATTACACAAAAAAAATGTTTAACATTATTAAAATATTTTGATAATTTACAAAACACTGACGACCATTTTTTGACTTTTCTGTTGTTAAAATTTTTTTTTAATTTAGTTTATATACTGTGTCAAATTAAGTACTAAAATTATAATATTGTGTGTGTGTGTGGAAACAATATGTCAAGCATGATTTAATATCGATTTAGAAATTTCTTTAATCTTAATTGAATTCTAGACTTCAACGTAAGTTTGGCAATTTAGATTCATATAAGAAAACGCATACCAGTCTCATATTACAACTAACAGCATTGAAATATTAACAGACATTACTTGCGGTTATAACTAAAAAAGAAAAAAAACCATTTCTTCTCTATAAAATGAAATAAATCGTCTGAAAAAATAGAATTGGCATAAAAACTCAATTCACGACTGAGAACGCAACCGATTTTCACCATTTCCAGTTTTCGATTATTATCAATCTTGGAGACTTTTTTCGCCCCTCAGAAAAATAAATCCAATTTCAGGAACGCCCCTTGAAATGCCGGGGGAAGGGGAAGAATAAATTGAATTACAATCCTCCCCAGGACCATTTGAATGTCGAAGCGTTTCCGCTGCAGACGATGGAGGTAGGAATTGCTTCCACCTAAAGACCCTCGCCCCTCTATTTTTAACATTCTACTTCAATTTAATCAAAACCAAAGCCAATTCATCAGAAATAAGCCAAGACATGTATGACAAATTCGAAAAGGACAAAAAAAAAAAAAAAAAAAAGGAATTTTTTTAAACCGTATAACCATATTATTATGCAAGACTACACAATAGAATATAATAAGATGTTTAAAAGTCACTTTGCACTGGTAAAAAGAGTCAAACTTATTTTTCAGTGTTTAGCATTTATATAGAAAAATTATTTGTTATCATTCTATATTATGAAATCATAAATGAATCCTTTTAACAGATATCTTAATTATATGTAAGTGTTTTTCACATTTACATACATTTTTTCCATCTCGAACAAATTTTTATTTATAATTTTGGTCTTATTTGTGTGGAAAGGATAAATTTTTGAAAAACGAACTCAAAATTGCTTTGGAATTTGTTTAAATTCGGGTGTTCTTTTTCTTTTACCTAATCGACAATATTTTCAGATATTCAAAGAGCAACAACTTTAGCGTAATGAAACAGTTTAATTTCATAAAACCCTCAATTAAAAAATTATCCTCAATCAGCATAAATCTCATTGGTTTCGACTAGCGAATTAACATCATATACTTTCAGTTGGTTGCTAAAGTAACGAGTAGCAAGATGACACGTCATATTCATTCATTCATTCATTGTCGAGTGCCAGATAGGCTGGCAACATGGGGTGCGCTGCTCCACTTTTCCAACTAAACCCTATTTTGGTGTGGAGTCCGACTTCCTCAGTGCACACATGCCATAGGGAATCATTTATCAGGTTAGGCAACCATTTACACCTCATTCATACAAGGAAAGGACAAAGACAGGATAGATAGAGAGAGAAAGTAGATCCATGCCTGAACTGGGATTCGAACCCAGGACCTCCTTATACGTAGTCAGGCACGCTAACCACTAGAAAAATTGGGCGGCATGTCATATTCATAGAAAGACGCATTATTTCTCAAGTGAAAAGAAAGGTTTGTTATTGCCTTAACGACTGTATAATTTTCACGTAAACGGTCACAAAAGCACCTAGTTTTTTTTTTTTATTCAAGAAAATTTCAAAAAAGAGCCGATTTTAATATAAAATCCACTAATAATTGTCAATAATAAATTTACGTAAATAAAAGTTTCTGTGATTACAGACGCAAAAATCATTCACTTGAATATGCCATTTTAGAACATAATCATGAGCTCCAGTGGCTCAGTAGCTTCCCGTAAGCTCAGCAAAGTGAAGCATCATTTGCCGCGGGCAGTGGTTGGGAGGGTGACCGCGGTGTACTCTCCTTCACTGGGTTGCTGGAGCTCCGTGGGTTGGGGACGTGTCCACGTTAATAAGTGACGTCCAAAGTCCTTCCGCTGGTGTGGCGTGGATGTGGAGAGGGAGGTACCAGCTCAGGTGTGGCCTCGTCACTCGACCGTGGTTCAAAATGACGAGGCACCTTAAAAAGAGCAAAAGTCGTACTTTCTCCTTCCTGGTTTTCTGATCCAAACGAAAGACGCTGCTGTCTATCGACTTAATTCCCACTGCCAAAGGCACAGCGAGCTTGGCTTGTCCAAGTGTCATAAGCAACACAACAACAACAGAAACATAATCAGCACATTTGGAACGTTTTTATTGAAGAACAAGGATTGCGCAGACGAAAGGACTACCTATTGGCAACCATTAATTATAATTGGCATAAACCTAAACACTGATTTAAAAAAAATGGTATGCATAAATTTACTGTCAATAAAAAGTCTGAGGGACAAGAGCCTTAACACTGACAAAAATTGCTATCATTAATCCTAACCAGAAAAAGAAAACAGCGAAGTGGGACATGGGATTTACGAGAGCGGTGAATGCAAAAGAAATGGCGCGAAAATTGACGCAAATGTCATCCTTGGATACGATCCCTGACATCCTGCCAGTTGGCTTGCTCTCTCAACTCGTTTTGCCTAAAACTCGCGTGGTTTTCCAGTGGTTGTGTACAGTGAACTCCTTCCTGTGCTTTAAAGGAGGATTGAATTGCAAATTGCGCCAGCTTCATTCAATAGAAAGTCACCGTTAAAACCAGACTATAAATCTCTGCCAAAGTCACCTTTTACATACATATTGGAAGGATTTTTGACGAGAAAATAGCGAGATATAAATGACTCAAACTTTACAATAAAAGTTTTTAGAAGACTATGATGAAAATTTAATAAAATAAAAAGTTATTATCAGGATATTAATTATTATTACGAAAAATGCGAACAAATAATTGTGTATCTTATATCTCAGCTTAATTACCTGGTAACCATAAAGTGCATGCTTGAAAGGAAATTTGAAATAATTTTTCCAACTAGAGACGAATGGGATAAAAACATGTTTGAAACTATAACCGGAGATCTAATCCGGTACATAGATGGATCACTGAAAAACAGCCTCTCAGGACTGGGAGTATGTGGCGTGTCACCAAGAACCAGCCTATCTGTAAGCCTTGGGCGATAGGCTACGATCTACGTTTATCAACTCTTTTCAGTTTTAAGGAAATTTTTATAGAAATTACAAAACGCAATATTTATTCGAACTAACCCACTGTTCAAAATGATTTTGGAATGTAGAAACCTTCTCACAGAACTGGCAACTAGAAACAAGGTGATCCTTGTATTGGTGCCAGGGCACAAAGGTATCGAAGGTAATGAAAGGGCTGATAAGATTGCTAAACAAGGATCATCTTTTGTTCCCATCGGTGCAGAATCTTTTTGTGGGATCCATTTGAAGACCGCAAAAAACCAATGTTCTTAGATGAGTAAAAGGGAAGACGTATAAAGCTTGGCTCAACAC
>CM075852.1:108289599-108372099 GCA_037975125.1 Latrodectus hesperus | reverse complement strand
TAGTAACAGACCTGAAAATTCGAAAAATAATTATTTAGAACAAAGTTAATCTTCATAATTTTGAAACCTTTCACAAACAGAAAAAATAATAATAATAAATTTCTTCTTTATTACTTGTAAAAATCATGAATGGATTTTTTCTCATCGCCGACAACACTCAAAACATTCGATGGCGAATTTCGCCTTGTTTGCTGCCGCTAGATAAATGCGTTTTAAAGGCAAGCAGCAAATCGTCGACTAATCGTATGTGCGACGCCATTTCAATACAAAGTGACGCAGATGAAACGTTATCTGACGTAACGGATATTTTAAACCTATGAGATTTGTAATAAAGTGAGAAATATAATCTCTCAACAGGAACGAAAAAAAGCAATCACTCTTTATGGTTAACAAACACAAAAAGGGAGGGTTTATAACAGATAAACAATAAGCACAGATGATAACTCATTTTTTAATGAAAAATGGCTTAAAGAAGCCTTTAAGCTGGTTTTACTAATATACACATTTATCAATTTAAAAACTTTGATTAATTCATGCAATTAAGTTTATTTTATAAGTTTAATTAATAAATATTAAACTTATATAAATATAAATATTAAGCCACCCAGCTTGTCTAGTGGTCAGCGTGCCTGACTGCGGATAAGGAGGTCCTGGGTTCGAATCCCGGTTTGAGCATGGACGTACTTTCTCTCTTTGTCATTTTTTTGAATGAATGGGTTGAGAATGCTTGCCTATCCTATAAACGGGTGTGTGTACTGAAGAAATATGGCATGTGTGTACTGAAGAAATCAGACTCCATCCCAAATTAGGGTTCATTTGGAAAAGTGGAATAGTGCACCCTATGTTGCCAGCCTAGCTGGCACACGACAACAACAACAATAAATATTTTTAATAATGAGTGCTAAACCAATCAGTTCTGAGAATAGATTCATATTTAAATAATTCATACTTCATTAAATTTCGAATTATTATATTAAGAATAAATGAAAAGTTATTCCGTTTATTTAATTTTGTCTCACTAGACAGGAAGATCTGTCGTTCAAGAGTTATTTCTGCAACAAAGACTCATTCGATTGGAACCTGCCATTCCAGTGGGACTCCCAATGCATATGAAACATCTAAACCATGGGAATCGAACTCGTTGAATGTTGAACAGTATACCACAGCCCTGATAATTCAGACACCAGCTTCTCCAAACTATCACAGCGGCCTTATCTCATTTCCGGAAGGTAATCGGTTCAATACCTGATGCAGTCGAATATTGTCGAAGGTCAGGAAGGCTATGCAAGTCAAAATTTTGTAGAATCTGGTGTTTTGTTTAGTTGGTGTGGGCGAAAGTTTGGAGTGGTGAATGCTAGCTCGACACTATCTCGGTATTATTTGATTCTAAATGACAAGATAGGTTGATTTACCAGAATATTTTTTATAAAAACGAGTGCTAATTCCATGCCTACAATCTAAAATAGAGCTAGAATAATATTCGAAGTGGAAGTTTCCGAGTTTGATACCAGCCACTGTGGAAAGATAGGTGAAACGATTGGACTTCATCATGCGCTTCTCTTGAGGTTAGTGCCTTAGTTTTCTTACATGAGACAATAAATGCAATGTCTGAAAAAATGTTGAAATGCCTTACAATTCCTTTGGGCTTATAAATAAAGCAGCGCGTGTGAGGATCCATACATATTTAAGTATGGTAATCCGGATTAGACTATCAGATCAACAAGGATTACCTTAGAAATGCCTCAAAATTATCGCAACGTAAGCTTTTTCCCCAACTTTTAAACTGTTTTAAGATTAAAAACAAACAAATATTTTATTGATGGAAGTTCATTATTTATTTGACAAGTCAATCCGGATTATCAGGATCCCCAGACTCTATTATGCAAGATCAGTGCCATTTTTTCCAATATAAATCTGGAATAACTTTCTATTTTTTAAAATATACAGAATATAAAATTACATATTAAAGCAAGTAAACTTTTTATTTCAACTATTTTGCCAACAAAACCCATTTCTTGCTTCAATACAATTTCGAATTTCGTAAAAAACAGTAATGATACAAAAACGATTTGCAGGAAGGTCAACATAGATTCGATAAAGAAACAAAATTCTCTTCAACTTTGAAAATGTAGCTGTAACCGCAGTCCTTGAATATATACCCACCAGACGGAAAGAAAATGTTTGGATTCCCAACCTGTCTGCGCGATGACGTCATCACGTACATAAAAGGGTTCGAAATTCCTCCGTTTGATTTTCAATGCAAATGAGAGAGTCTCATGGCGGATTTCTAATTAAAAGAGACAGCCGCGACTACATACCTCTTTTTAAAATACGCCTTCCCCGCGTTGGAAAGCATGTCAATCCCCGCGAGAAGGGAGTGCGGTTCCAGTGAAGGTATTCAGTTGTGTCCCCAATAAGGAAAAATTCAACGATGAATGGGGAAAGTTGACTATAGTGTTAAAATAGCACTAATAAGCGTTAGGAATATTTTTTATTTCATTAGAGATTAATTTATTTATCCATTTTGGGTGCACCAGTTCGATTCACGAGCGCAATCAATAAAGTTTTCATTGCACAACAAAGAAGTTTCGAAAGAGAAAAATTTATGAAGTATAAATTTCTTGAAAAGTCGAAAGATCTTAAAAATTAAAAAAAAAACTAGAATATACAATGAAATATAGATAAATATATAAAAGTCAATGTATTATAAAAAAATATATTTATTCAAGAAAAATACAGTTGTTTTAAAACCTTAATTTCACATGCGAAATTTTAGAAAAAAATATATGAAATGTAAAAATAAAATTATCTGAATCCATGTTTTGAACCAAACGATTTTATTTGAAAATGTATATTCGAAACCCAATCCAATTTGTTTTGGTTGCACGGAATTTCAATTATCCAAACACTGAAACAGTAGATAGTTATAGGACACGTGATTTTTGGATCGAGTGCGTATAAAATGACTTAGTTTCTCATTCGTAATTAAATATGCTAATTAGTAAACTTTGGTTTGGGTTGCTATATTATACAGTTCCTCATTGCAAATACAAGTTATATTGAACCATAACTTCCAATACAAAACGGATTTCGAACCACTACAAAACAATAAAGACTGAGGAGAGACTAGAACCCATAATTGTTGAAAGCCACAGTATCAATTATTTAGTTGGCAGCTTGAATTAGGAACATGATGTCAGTTGATTTTACTTAGGAAACTATTATCTTTTAAGAATGTTCTTTGTTGAAAAGCAATGCTTTTTTTGAGTTACCTAATAATATAGATATTTTTAAGACAAAATAAATAAAATTTAAATTTAAGCAGAATTATTCATCAGTTTTTCCACAGTTAATTTCAAGTTATATGGCTTCAGAAAAATATTTTTGTAGAAATTTGCATAAGAATTAAAAATTCGGTATCCTAGACAGTTGCACTTTTTAAAAATAAAGACTGTTTACAAATGACTACTTATTTTAAGCGTTAAATTTCTTGAAATCTTCTTCAAATTACAAGGATTTAAAAAAAAAACTTTTAATTCATGGAAAAGGAATGTAATAACAGAATTTATAATTAGGAACGAAATATTTATAATTTACACTAGAAAGAAACAAACGCAGCTAATAAACGGAAACAACTTTAAAAATCAAATTATGAGCTGTAATCAAATGCATGGTTAGGTCGGTTGATGATGTCTGGGCATCTCAACCCTGGGGGGAAATGTAGTGTCTGCTTTTTCTGGGATATTGTCCTTTGGCATTTGAACGTCAAGCTGTCTGGCAAAGCTGATGCGTCTAACGCCCACGATTAGGCGACGGAAGCTAAGAAAAAAACTGTTGCAAACATGTTGGTAAGAACATGCAAACGGAAAGCAACAGAGTAACTTTTTTATGAATTTTTTCCTATCTATGTTGTTTAAAGGAAAATTAGTTAAATGTGTACAGAAATTCACGCTTCACCCCGCTTTATTCACGCGCTTATCGTAAATAAGATGAGAGCAATTCTTACTGATTATATAAAAATAAATGTCGCCAATACAGAAATAACATCGCCTAATTAAACCAATCATTTTGGCGACTACTTTGATCACTGGCTTTTATTTCCGTCTATACATGCCGATTTTCATGAAATTTGTTTAGAGGAAAATTAGTTAAATGTGTACAAAAATTCACGCTTTACCGTAAATAAGATGAAAGCAATTCTAACTGATTATATAAAAATAAATGTCGCCAATACAGAAATAACATCGCCTAATTAAACCAATCATTTTGGCGACTACTTTGATCACTGGCTTTTATTTCCGTCTATACATGCCGATTTTCATGAAATTTGTTTAGAGGAAAATTAGTTAAATGTGTACAAAAATTCACGCTTTACCGTAAATAAGATGAAAGCAATTCTTACTGATTATATAAGAAATATTTATCGCCAATACAGAAATAACATCGCCTAATTAAACCAATCATTTTGGCGACTACTTTGATCATTGGCTTTTATTTCCATCTATACTGCCGATTTTCATGAAATTTGCATTCGAAATGTAAATTAAAAATTTGCTAATAAAATAACTTCCAGAGGGTCATATTTAACTTAGTATCATGGTAGGTTAAGTCGTTATATTGCGATGGTTTGTTCAGCCAATCGACGCCAAAAACATCGCCAACTAAGATAAGCACATTAGCTGATACTTTCTTCTCTGAGTTATAGAACTTATAATTAAATGCTATATTACTCTATATGGAACTTTTAACGTTATCCAACGCGCAACCTTTCAGAGAGCGAGAACCGACTCTTTATATACCTGCCTAAAAGGATATATTATTGTCAACTACTAAAAGATATTTAGAAAAAATTCTTTAAAATTAAAATGTTTATTTTTAAATCAATAAGCCAATCTATATATGGCATAATTTATCCTGTTTAGAACTCTAGTTAAAATTTCAGCATAATTAAGAACTGTATACAAGATTCTAAGAGAGACATTATTAAATTTAAATTAATTTAGAATTATTAAATTTAAATTAATAAAAGTAACATTTGCATGTTACTAAATTACAAACATATTAATAGTAGCAAAATCAGCAATCAATTTAAGTGTGTAACAACATTAAGTGTTTATTATTTTATTTTATTTATTTATTTTTACAAATTTACATTAAACTCATAATAAAATCTGCGTATCCAATTTTAAATGCTCAGAGTAAAATGTAAAAAGAGTAATAAAAAAATTTTTTAATGCTGTAAACATTAAAATGTTATTCTCATAGAAAGTCGCTTTTATATCTACAATTATTTCTCCCATTAAGTTTTACTTCAGCTCAATTGAAGATCGTTTTGCTTAGAATGACTATGCACGTTAAAATTTCGTGGATTATGAAGTTTCTCAGAGAATGCCAGCTCAGATGTCGACCTCATTACATGAATGTAATTCAAAATGCCATCGTTGTTTTCAAGATTGTCACCAACATACTGTTACTTTTTGTATTCAACAGTTGGTTAACACGATGGCTAGAGTTTAAAATAGATTTAGACCCCTGCAAACATTTTAATATTACAAGCCACATTTTGGAAACGGTTTCCTATACTATATAATTTTGAATTAGAGCGATAAGATTTCTACTTTCTGTATGTACTGATATGGTGTGAGTGTTTGGGAGTTTTCAGGTATCACAATAGACATGAGAATCAAACTCGTGAACTGTTGAAATTGAAAGCCCATTCAGTCCATAATCGACGATCATTCAATCAAATCACAATTACATAGCTTAAAGTTCAAATTACCACTAGAAAAAGTATATATATATATATATATATATATATATATATATATATATATATATATATATATATATATATATAAGAAAAATAAGTTACAAAATGGAGAACTTGTAACCACAAAAGGTCCTGGAACCAGGGGGTATGCGTACCCCTCTGGGGCTTGAGCTAGCCACCAGGCGCGTCGGCAGGTGGTGGATCACCGAACGTCCTGTAGGAATGACAGGATAGCCTTGAATATCGAATAAGAGGCCGCGAACCAGCTCCCGTAAACCCTGGTGTTATGCGATCCGTGCCTAGGGCTAATTGGCACCGCGGTATTGGTGTCTTAACGGAGCCTCTAGTTGCCTGGCAAACTTCTAGAGTAATTTGCCTTGCCCAGTATCTCAGGCAATGCTGGGTGGACTCATATTACCTGAGCTTATTAATTGTTATCTTGTGGCTGAAAAGACACAAGAAATAACAAATCTTTCTGCGTTTGCAGGTGATGCCTCTGAAGTAGACCTTGCTGAAAAAGACAAGGGAACTCAGAGGCAATCTTGTAAAGGGGCAGCAATGAATCCTTCACTTGAGGTAGAAATGACCTCCAAACCATCTTCTGGTGAAAGTCAGGAAGCTATCCTTAGCATGACTGACTTTCTGACCAGATGGGACTGTTTCAGCAAGACCCTATCTAATGGAAATGTCAAACGCAAGAGGAAACGGCAGAGCATATCATTTATGAATGCGAGGCTTTTGCCCTCCCTAGATTAACTTCTTTAGGCATCATCCATACTAGAGAGTTACACCTAGGCTCCATTAAAGGGTTATCAGACTTTATTAATAAAGTGGGTGACCCGAGCAACTGGAACTAGGAAACATTGGGTTTGGAGAAATGGTACAAAATGCTGATAAAAGCAGAGGTGCCCAATGACATAAAAACCCAATTCTAAGAAGAAGAACCACAAAAGGTGATGAATCCAAACCTAAAATTCTAATTAACTATAACAGAGAAATCATAGTTGGCTTCCAGATATATATTTGCCGCCAAATTAATGAACGAAAGCCAAGCGAGTGAAATAAAACGCGCCAGTTCAAAACAAAAGAGCAGCGTTTAAAATTCCACGTGCGCGCTCCAAACTTTTCTCCCCTTATGAAATTCGAAAGGCTTTTCGCTTAAAAATGAATTAAACAAATAGAGCCATTAGCAGGAAAGCTAATCTCATTTGCCATCCAGAGAACAGAGTTGCAAGCGATTTAATAATTAAAATAATATTAAGGAGCGAGCCTAATAAAGGGCGAAGTGTGTAGCTACGAATTATCGAACGCGTCGTCTTCCCAATTAACAAGAAACGTGACTAGGAAACCGAATTTCATTTTTCTCAACTGATTATGCAAATTTCATTAGAGATTTAATGCTGCCGAATGCCATTCAGAGTTGCTTTATATATACTAGCCAAGCCCAATACAATTGGGCTTATCTGACAGTTGATCTTGTCGCCCAATCTCGTTTTGTTCTCACACACTTAACTATCAGTATATACGCATCACCGACTTTTTGGCGACAATCTAAATTAAGGGCAGAAAATAATTAAAGGGGTTAGAATAAATGGATTATATTTAACATAATTTTGTACGCCGTGAAGACATATTATTGTCTCCGCAGACCTGTGAAATGCAGCCTAACCAGCCGGGTTTTTTTTTTTTTTTTTTTTTTTTTTTTTTTTTTAATTATAGCAGAAGCATTATCAACGAAAATTTTAAGTTCACAGTCTATAAGTGGTTATTTTTTTATTCTAAAGTAATTCGTAGTCCATGGTGAATGTTTGTAGAGTAAGACATTTAAAAAGATAACGAAATAAAAACAAGAAAAACCTTACGGTGAACTACTGATAATGACATCTTGATAAGATGGATACTTGTAAAAGATAAAAAAAAGTAGATATGAGAAAAGATTCTAGAAAAAACTTTGATTGTTGAACAAACTGAAAGATCTTCAAAGTAACAGTAATTTAGGAAGGAACAAATATATAGATGCAAGAAAAATTCTACATTACAATATTTTAAACTAAAATATAAATATTTGTAGACATAGACAAAGAGGTAGAAATAGACGCAGAAAACAATTATTAAGCAAAACTGATAACGAAAAAATACTTTAATTAATCAGAAGTAATTAGGAAGGTGGTACAAAGAAAACCATTATGGTGGTGGTGGTGGGTGGATGGTGGGACTAATCCCCATCTGGTGTAGTGGAACTAGACCAGATCCATGAGATCAAAGACAGCCAAAAAGTCCAAAAGCAGATGTGGACTTTTCACAGCCTCCTCACGAGAAAACCCCAAGCACTTCAAGATGTGTTGCGGGCAAAACGGAGCATTGTTGCACATGGGGCATGATGGGTATTTTCTTTCACCGTCCCCAAAGATCATACACTTCAAGTGGCCAGTAGAAAGTCGAGACAGTGTCGTCTGATGTACTCTGGAGCCCTTAAATGTTGTGGCGGCTCCAGGATGTCTTTGGAAGTACCAAGGGTGAGCAGGAGGGTCAGCCCAGGTTTTAGAAGTAAGTTGTTTAGTAATGGAAGAGATCTCTGATGGTGTTAGTGCCATGCGATCTTCCGGCCATTATGGTAATCACACTGAAAAATATTTTGAAACTGAAGAATATTTGTAGCATACGATGTTGGAAAACGAAAAACAGGAAAAGACGAAGAAACATACTCGAGAAATGAAATGATCTATTATATTATTGATAATAAAAAGTAGTACTTTCGATACTGATGAATGCTTACAGGATAAAAATAGCCATTGAAAGAAAAATCTTAGCTATAGTATTGATACTAAAAAAGTAATTTTTTGAATGAATATCGGTAATTAAAGATTTTACCCAAAATTTCGGTCTAGTCTAGAAATAGCTTAATAAGTAACTACTAAAGACGGATGCACAAAACATACGATATATATCATTTGCAGAATAAAATGCACAAATCTTTCACGAAATACATGAAATCGTAGCAGTGTTTTCAATTTAGAAGATACGTATGCGCGAAATAAACCACACTGGGAATATAGGATTTGACCAATACAATTTTGAATTTGTAAATATGAAAATAATTTAGCAGTGTGTGTGTGTAAGTCAAAAAAACACACAAAAATAATACTTGGTTAGACTATACTTGAGATTGCCCCTTGAATTCTCGCCATGTTTATAGCCAAACTTGGCGATGTTGTTCTATTTATGATAACCCTAAACGTTATTCTGAAATCCATTCACGATTCTGATTGGTTTAGATTCTCAGGATAAATTTAAGCAATATTTGTAGGTGCTATTAGAGAATTCCGTGTACCTCAAAGTGAGGATACTCCAGCAAAATAAAGTGAGTACATTTTTTTCTTTTTTTTATGTGCTTACTGCATTATTTTTGAAATTTCATTATATTTTGGCCGCCATTACTGTTTGCACAGCGTTCCGCGCGAACAGGATTGGCGCCAAACAAAAATCGCCAATCTCGCCAAGGGGCACCCTCAAGTATACTTTTACCTAATACTTTTCAGTTAAAGAATTGCAGAATTAAGCATGCGATAAATCATCAGTAAAAACAAAGGTTATTCGTTCACTTAAGAATTGAAAGGCAGAATTTTTCCACTTCATAGCAACTGTATACAAAATTGTTTCATGAAAAATTTTTCATTTCATTTAACATGATTAGCAGATTATGAGAAAATAAGGGATGGCTTTAAAAAATGATTCTATTTGATGACACTGATTCTTAAAATAATTAAAATCATTTGTTGAGGATTAAGCCTTAGCTAATGAAATAACGCCAACATTTAACCTTAGTAGCAGTTGTAATCCAGCTAAAAGAAAATAGCATGTGAAATATATCGCAACCAATAGCATTTTCCTTCCTGTAGAAATGTATACATTAATAAGTAATCCTAATACTTACTTACCCATGATAAAAGTTCTATTGATCAAGTGATTAAATCAATAAAAAGTAAAAAATTTGAATGTTGGCGTAAGTTAGGTATTAGCCTTTAGATTTAAAAGAAATTGTTTACAAATATTGCAATTACTTTAAAATTCTAATTAATGAAATTTTTAAAAATTTAAATTGCCCTAGCCAATTTAAACAAACCATAAAATAAATGTTTTGTCTTGCTTTTTTTTCATTTTGCTTTTTTTTTTCAGTTCCATTATCAACGTGTTAATGGCTTCTATCAATAGAAAACGGCTTCTTAAACCGATGCTTTATACAAAAAATCACTTTATTTAAAAAAATGAACTTTGACAGTATTCTCAGATATTCAATGGTGAACTTCGCCTTGTTTGCTGCCGTTTGAATAATCCGATTTGAAGGCAGACAGCAAATTCGTCGACAAGTTGAATTTACGACGCCGTCTCAATAGGATGTCATAATTAATTATGTGTGACACTAGATGAAATGTTATCTGCCGTCATGACTATTTTAAAGCTATGAGGGTATATCGCCCTAATTGGCGACCTTTGCGCTTTTTTTTGTCGTCGCCAAGCTGAACGCATGATTTTAGAACGGGAAATTTCTCAAAGTCCGCTGTATTGAAACTCTGAACAAAATATTCAAATGCTGTTGCTAATTAAATAAACCATATATATGACGCATAAATGATGTACAGCATGAGAAAAAAAACTAAACCTGGCAACGAAAAATTCCAAAAAGCAACAAAAACTCAAATTGGCAACATAAAAGGGAAAACAGGCAACACTATAATCAAAACAAAGGACTCCAGATTTGGTGAGAAATCACGTGCGGGTGGGGGACATATCATACTTGTACCATAAAATATAAGATTGTAATCAGAACGTCCACTAATTAAATACAATAGCAATAAGTCAAGTAACCATACACATTATTAGAATTATAAATATGACACCGGTTGTGGTACATCCCACTGGTTGGTTAAGTTTAGAGTTCTAGTCGCTCCACTACATTTGCCCAAATGGATCTTGAACCTACTGCTTACAGGAGATTCCTAACCACTGCAAGCACCTACAGCCAAGGTAGGGAATCAAACTCAGATACAGTTGACTGTAAGCCAGAATTAAAATACCTTAACGTCCAACTCGCCTTGATAGTTTTTTTTTAAATTCAAAATTCTAAACACTATAACACATACACTTAAAGTTAAAAATATTAAGCCTAACTGTGGTAGGGGCAGAACTTTTACATTTTATGATTATGCACTACATAAGATATTCCATACATTTTTAATATATTTCAAGCTTAAGTGCGAATCTTTTGAACAGCAGTACAAGATCTTTCTCAGCATGAAAAAGAAAAAAAAAGCATGACCTACTTTGATATCTAATAAATATTTAAGAGAACAAAAATGGCATGCTCTTTTATCGGAATCTATATCGTTCAATCTTAGTCGGAGCTTGTAATGCAGAATATCGATGTTTTTATCAGAATATCGACATTCGTACGATATCGATCTTCCGTGCGAAGAAGGGAAGGCAGCGATCAATAAATAAACAATGTATTTCTCGTATCGGTCGCCGGGACAGAGAAATTGCACACGCTAAAATTGTCGCCAGAATCGGAATTGTGCGTTTCGCAGAAAGTTTGTTTTGAGCACTGACATTCTATGCAGTAAATAGATTTCATTATTAGATAACTTTTAATACAAGTGGTCAAAATAAATGCGATTTTATTTTGCAAAAAAATTATTTTCGTAGAAAAAATATATAATAGTATTCTTTCCTTTGAAAATGATCTCAATCACGGCATCGTGAATTTACATATACTGGATGGCACTTAAAGGGGCGGATTTATATTAAACTAACCAATCAAGACTTCATATTAAGATGAATGACGTATAAGTAGGCGGAGATTAAACATTTTCATTCAATTGCATAGATACTGTGAAATAGGAGATTTGGTCTTTCAAACTGTAAATGGTAGTTTACTTCGTTAACCAATCTATAGATTTTTTTCCCTTTCAGTCAGCTTGGTTTGGTTACAGTTAACATGTACCTTTTTTGCATAAAGTTTAACTCGATCAAAAATACTAATTTCAAAAGGATTCCAAATCACAGCAAGCATCGAAATCCGAAATGAGTATCGAGCTTAAGAATCATTGAACAGAACACCAAAACGCTAATACAGCTACTGACAGCGACTAGAATAGAAAGCAAGTTTTGAAATTTTCATTAAAATATTCACTAACGAGAAAAGAGAAATCTTTACCAATTTTATTTATAAGCCATTTTTAATGAAATTTATATTATTGAATCCAACAATTCCACAGTTTGGAATTTAAGCAAAAATTAAAGCCAAAAAGACTGTTCAGTTTACAAATTTTTTAATATAACCTTTCTTCAAGTTACTTTGACACTACTTATGAATAACGTAATGGCGGAAGGTTGATATGATTTGAATTTTAATATTCATCCCGTACTATTATTACCACCGATATGTGTGTATATATATATATATATACACACACACATACACGATTACCAAATGTGGGTGTTATTCAAAGGGCTATACTTTGAGGTGCCCCTCAGTTTCTCCCCAATTTGGCGCCATATTGTAAGCGATATTGGTTTATTTCTGGCAACCTTAGTATTTTTGGCATTCTTGATCTCATTTTTGCTTTGGTGAGTAAGTCGACTTTTAATTTTTTACTTTAACGCATTTCTATCATGCAATTGATGTTTTTGAAAAAAAAATTAATTTTACGTTTAAACGCATTTGCAAAATTTGCGTAATCCGTTTAATAATGATTCCTTCCACATCTATTCAATACTATTTTGCTTCGAATGCGCTGGAAAACAGGTTAGGAAATTTAATTAACTTTAAAAAAAATGTGTGAAATCGAGCTTCTTGGTGATAAATATTTGTTTTTACCTTTTAAAGCATTTGTAAAATTTGTATAATTATTTTACTTGTGATTCAGGCCATCAGGTTTTCAGCATCGATCTTTTTTCGTCAAAGACATGCTTGGTAGAAAAAAAATAATAATAAATCACTAATTTTCGCCATGGGACACACCAGGTACATGCTTACCATTGACTACAATGTTTTAAATCAGATTCTAAAATATTGTTCACAAAAAAATAATAAAAGTTCTTATTTTTTTTTATTTAATAATTTCATGAAATCTCTCTAGAAAAAAAAACGGATTTTAAAAATATATCTTAAAAAATAATAATCAAACACAAATTCACATAAAAAAATAATAAGATTTTGAAATATGCATCACCCGATAAATTGTAATCTAATATAATAAGTAAATAAATTGAGACTTTGGCACCCATCATTCCACGCATAGCATGAACACGAGAACAACAATTAAATAAATAAATTTAAAACATTTTTATGTAAAACAACATTACTTAAAAAATTTTATGTGTATACTGTTTGTCGCCAATTGGCGACTTAATTTTCACTTGGCGAAATTTGCGCCGGCGAAACGGAAAAGTACCTTTTTTTTTTTTCAAAAAATCGTAAATTGAATTTTATACATTAGTGTTTACTTGAAATAAAAATTCTGATCTGAAAGTTTTAGAAAATCAATAGTTAATTAAAGAACATTGGAAGCAGGTAACTAAAAATTTTGCACATTTTAAAAACCGTTGACAGATTAAGCCGTTGTTAATGAAATTTCTCGAAACTTATGGAGAAAACGACTTTACGCACATGTAAAACGACAAAGGCGATATAATTATCTTGCTCGTCACCTTGGGCGTGGAGAATACACAACTCACAGGATAAGCGCTTATAAGAGAAGCAAATCATCCTTGGTAAATACCAAGCGATAAATATAATGGTGGTTACGACATTCCCAAGATAAACCGAATTTTCAACAGAAACCGTCGTCTGCTATCTCGCTTTCCTGCGGAACAGGTAGGGCCATGGCAAATATTTGCCAATTCGGTCGTTTTCACGCGGGAAACGAAAGCATCCGATTGCATTAGGAAGTGACAATCAAAATGGAAGTCTTATTTCCTGAAATTGGCCTCACTAATTGGTTGTTGAATCACTCACACTTTTGACGCAATACAGAAACTGCTTCAAGAATGAGAATGCAATGAAACTGATATTTCTAATATTAGGATTTTATGGACATATTTGAGAAATCCGAAATAGCTCCGCGACCTCTAACGGTGAATTTTATAACCATTCATTTTAAAATATTGCATAAATATTTAATTTCCGTCAATCAAATAAAATTCTATGAATATATAAATCACACATAAATATTATTTTTGTGTTTATGGTAATTTAACAGGGTAATGGTAATTTACTGTGGGATATTAAAAATAATTTTGAAAAAAATCGTTTGAAAATTTAACTTTTACATCCTTTGACCTCATTCTGACTTTTACAGGCCACTGGACAGTTATACGATCCTATAAATCGTTTGCAAATTATTTTAAAAAAGAATCATCTAAGGAATTTCTTTAAAAAATTTAGATAGATTTTAAATCTTTTTAGCATCTAATTTATTCCTGAATTGTTTATTTTTTGGTTGGAAAAAAAACTTTAACATTTTATAATAATGTTTAAACTATTACTTTTTACTTTAAAAAATTCAAAAGGTAAATTATCGTTGATGAAACTACATTCTGAATAATAAAACAACATTAATATTCTAAATAAATAATACCAAAGAAAAAAATCAAATAATAAATTTATTTAAATTATAAACGGTAAAAGTTTTTATAAATTATTAAATAATTTTGAAAAAATCGTCTAAAAATTAACTTTTAAATCATCTAGGTAATAAATTATCCTTACTTTAAATTTATAATTTTATAAATCGCATCTGAAGAAACTAATCAACTTTATCGACTAAATGTGTCATTATCGTGTTTAAAATATTAAACTTCTATTTTAAAAAAAATGTTACTAAAATATAAGAAATCACTTCGAAACTGGGTACAATGTCTGATAGATCTGCAAAATTTCACCTGGTAATGCAGACACTTGTTCCGCATAAGGGGCAGATGTAACATTCACTTTCAGCAGACGCCATGCTAATTGGTTTGCATAAACAGGTGGGCGACGTTTAATAAGGCGGCCATGAAAGCCGCAGGAATCGGCTGCTTCCTCGACACCTGCCCACAGCAAAATAAAGAAATTTGTTTTGTTATTTTGGCATTTGCAAAATTGCATCATGCAACACAAAAAGGAGTCCCCGTATCAAAAATGCATCATGGTAACGACCATGAACTATTTATTGCAAAATCATCCCGAGTGATTTATTATCGTTATTAAAATTTCTAATTAGATATCGCTACTTTTGTGATTAAAGTCAAAAACGCTTGTGATAAATTAAAAAAATACGTCTTTGATATAAGAAATATCTAATTAAAAGGGAAATGAAATCAAAACAAATATAATAAGAATTAAGATGCATTAAGATTACACTTCAATTTTTGAATTTCCGGAAAAAATTACAGATGTTAAAAACTCATTTTAAAGCAACCCTTTTAACACTTAAGTAGATATCCAAATGACTCTTGGTATAAATAAAAAATATTTGACTGTTTTGTTTAACTTTTCTTATTTAAATGAAAATAAAAGTATTGAAAAATAATTTATATTCTGTTAAGCACGTATAATATTCGAGATGTATGATAATATAATAATATAAATTTATAACACTTATAATGTTTTATTTTTAACTATATAAGTCGTCTTCTCTGCATTAGTAAAGCTATATTATTGTGCTCCTCAATATGTTTCATTATGTTTGTTTTTCTTGAAAGATGAAATAAGAAATCATATCCTTTAAGAAATTCTTTCAAATATACTTTACGTGAATATTATTTATTATACAAAAGCACTAGAAGTAACACTTGATAATATATCCTAGTTTATTTAAATGTTTCAATTTATAGAACGTGATCCATGAATTAGTAAAGTTAACTAACAAATCATTGTAAGCCCATTACAAATTACTGCTTTTAATTCAGTATATTAAAAAAAATTGATTGAAAATTATATTTTTCAAGAGATAAAATATATTAAATATTATCTATGTTAATGTTATTTATTGAATACATAAAAATAACTTGATAATATAACACTAACATAATACAACACTAATAACGTCCTCACTTGTGTTACAATTTATTTTATAAGGCATCTTACTATGTATTTAGTACAGTAAGTTAGCAAATTACTGTCACTTATTGCAGACTGCACTTGAATTTCCTTACTTTTAAAGACAAAATGATGGAAAAATTTCCTTTATGGAATTCCGTTAAGTTTATATTCTTACACACGTTAATATTATTTAACAATTCATTTTATAACATGCTATACCATAAATCAACCCAGCAAATTACAATACATTAATGAATATTTCATAAAAATAAATATAAATAGAGCTTACTTTGCCAAGCTACTATACATTGAAATACATGTACTGGATAAAAATAGATCAAAAGATAACAGTCAATATATTATTTGATCAAAGTTAATTAGAGAAAGAAAGAAAAGATTGGGAAAATCAACATCATTAAATTTTTCCACAATAAAAATTAAAATTCAAAGATTAATAAGGTAGTTCATAAGTATGCACCACATAATCAGCTCTTTGACATTTTTTAATCGAAAAGAGAAAAAACGGCGCGTAATTAAAGACAGGCAGACGATTTCAATTATTAAAAAATATCATTCACAAATTGCAAACGATCTTAAGGAACCGTTACAAAAAATAGTTTCAAAAATTAAAAAAACAAACGAATATATCTCGAAGGGAAAAAAAGAACATGAAAAATTATAAGCTCGCACAACTTACCAGAACTGGAAATAATCCAAAAAAAAAGAAGAGACGCTCGAAGAACCCATTCATTTTGTACAAGCTATTAGAAAAATAATCATAGCGACCGTTGTTTTTTAGTTTTTAGCATTCATCCATAGCTAATTAATTACTTTTCAACCGAAGAAATGCCCATTCCAGAAAGATCAGATGTAATGCAGAATTAATGCAGTGTGGCAACGATAATAATGGATATTATTCTTAATCAGAAACAAATGGCCGAACCTTTTTTTTTTTTAAGGTCTTTGTCATATGTAAATTCTCCAGTTCGAAGAAATCTGGAATCACGGGTAATTTGTTGAGACTCAGAGAATTTATTTTTCCCCCTTTAAGAATATTTGATATATTTTTTTTTTTTTGATTTTAATCTTTTCCAAATGAAAAGAAAATGTTCCAAAAAATGAGTCAACTGAATAAAGCCATTGGCTTTTCAAAAGATTAAGAAACAAATTGAAAAAAGATTCTACTCCTTCCCCTTTCATCAAAATGTTACTCTCGTTGATAATCAATTTTGGTTATATTATTTTATTTAATTCCATTAAATGGTAAGTTACACCACCATTAACTCAATACGAATCGAATTTCCAAAATGCACTCAAATTTATAAAATAAGAACAATATGGCGAGACTTCTGCTACCGAGTGGAATATTTTCAGACTTGTTTTATGACGTTTCTAATATTCAGAAATTTTGTGGGATAAAAAACAAAATCAGAACTTAATATAATCTAGAGCATATTAGAGAGATACTTTTTAAACAAAAATTTATAGCAAAACGTTTCAGATACTACCAAGTCCAATTTTAAAAATAAACGATGAAATTTTCGCATTGGAGAAGAATTTTCCCTTGGAAAGTTCAAGTTTAATAATTAGAATACTTTTATGACAGAAAGGTTTTTCAAGATGCCACTGTCAAATTAAGATAATAATAGTAAACTTAAATAATAATTAAATTAAAATCTCTCCCATACACACATGATACATAAATATTACACTGACTATCGATACAACAATATATGTATCGATTTAATCTTAAAACTTAGCGAATGAATATCCAAAGATATAGTGCTTTTCTGATAAAATCAATTTATACGATCATCTTAATCGAATTTTTACCTTTTTATTGGAGTACTATGTGTTTATACTTGATGTAATATTTCTCCAAAATATAATATTTTTATCAAATTCAAAAATATATTTTAATTTAAAAACTATCCACTTGTAATGTCTAATGATGAGCAAATTTATATTTATGCAGATTTTAATTCCGAATTTGCACAATAGGAAAAGCTAATTCTTTTTGAAAACAGGATCACATGATCTGACAGTTGTTAAAATGGCCTCATACTTAGCATTATTTAGCATTTCCAAAAATTTTTAAAAACAGCCTTTTCTTTCAGTGAATAAATAAACAAAGAACCACAAGCAGAAAAATTCACCTGAGATCTTAAGACTTTTATGGATCATCTTAAAAAATAAATGGAAGACATTCCAAACAAAATTAAGTCTTTTTATCGAAATTACTAGACCGGAAGGAGCTTGTTAATTCTTCTGTTCGAGAAGCTTTACTTCCTTGGATGATTTAGAACACAAACTGTGCAATGAAAACGACAGCTGTTGCGGTCATAAAAGAACAGCAGTTGACGGCACGCCTATTTAAAATGACTTATAAAGAACACAATGAAATCTCCACCCAATTCTTTGAAATCTTAAGATTTATGATCTACAAAATAAGTGGACTCGGAAAGGTCACATGGTAGCCTTTGGTCAAGCGTATTTGACCAAGTATATCTAAGAATGCTCTATTTGCATTTTTAATTTCAAAATAATTTGATGCTCATTATGGTTTTGCTATTTTGTGTTGAAAGCATATTAAAATTGTAAGTATCCAAACAATACAAGCAGGAAATTTAATAAAATAATCAGCAAAAAATAAATTTATGATATGAGGCTAAATTTTGTTACTTGACAATTCTTTCTTAAAAATTTTAAATAATTTTGAAATCATTAAAACAAATTCTAATAAACATAGCAACATTTTTGTGAAAGCTTCATTTTATAAATCGCACATATTTTTTTACGTAATGGTTTTCGCATTTGCAAAAATATGAGAATAAATTTCAATATCATAAATTTAAGATTCTTTTAATATTGGTTTCTCACATTCAAGCTGTTACAAGCAGAGATAATTCCTCCCATCAGTTGGCCAATCAAGAACCTCAAAAACTACCGAAAGAGAAAGATCTACAATCCAATAGAAATGGTTGTTACTTAATGTAGCTGTTATCCAATTATAAATATTATTAAAAATAACCCGTTATTTTAAAAATGGTGTTATTTTGATGCCGCAGGCAGGCATTCTACTCACATAAAGAATGTAAACCTGTTAAAGTAAAATGGTGTTATTTAATAACAAACCTTCTATTGTAATTTGCTATTGTAACATGTTACATTAATATCAATAAACACTTTTTAATTTGATAAATTGCAATACTGTTCATTTATTTTAACTATATTCGGAAATATTTTAAATTTTACAGTATTTCATATTTTTTATATGAATCAAAGAAAATATAAGTCATAAATGAGATTTAAAAAATTTAAACCATGAAAAATTTCAAAAAAAATTTTTTTCACCTTTAAATTTGTGCAATTAACTTGTTTCATATTTATAACATAATTAAACTAAATGCAGCAATTTGTTTAGAGTATAACCATTAGTTATTTATAATAATTTATAACAGTATATATTCATTACATATTTATCATACCAATTATTAATTTCCCTGTACTAGATGCAATTTGTTGCCAAAATTATAAACTGGTTATATTCTATCATTGAAGAAAAAACTAAGATCATATGTAAATACTGTAGTGATGGAATAATTATAAAAATATCTCTTATAACAATTATCATTATAAAAAATAATAGTTATTTTATTACAATTAAAAAGGAATGCAAATAACAAAAAGTTATCTTTAGAAAGAAAAGGAAAAAAATCATTAAATCAAATAATTTGCACACATTTTCTATAGAATTAAAGCCTTTAAATAATTTCTTTCAAAAAAAATTAAGATTTGCCACACTTGGGTGTGAACTCTGGATTTTATAAGAATATTTAATTTTCTGTTCTTATCAAAGATTGTGTTGAAACAATGCAACTGAGAATAAAAATTAAAAATGTAATTATATTAGTCATTTCTCTCACTGAATTTTATAACTTTAAGGTTTGTTTAGTTTGATTATCACTTTATGATCACTTTTTTTCAACAAGATGACCAATCTGATTAGATCTACTGTTTAAAATGAATTCAAGACCACAATTACCATTTTTTCTTAAAGTGGGAGTTGAACTCACAATTATTGAATAGAGGGCCAAATCATCAACCACTCAATACTTAGTTTGTCTAACAAATTTGAGAAACAAAATTCCATATAAGCTTTATTCAGAAATTACTTCAGAGGACACAAATATTTTAGATGAAGAATTTATTTAAGTAAGCAAATTTTTTAATTTTGTACACAGTTAAGAATTGTCTTTTAAATGGAAATATTTTTAACTTATCGAGAAACACAGTATGTTGTGTTGTAGCAATCTTATTTGTAGTATAAGAAAATATTTTTTTGCACTCAAGAACTTCGAAAAGGATCAAAAGTAAATTCTGAATTAATATAAATATCTATTCCTGAATTGAAACTGTTTTATTTGTGGCTTCACAATTCCATTTCACACATTATTATGTTTCATTCATTGTCGTGTGCCAGCTAGGCTGGCAATATGGGGTGCGCTGCTCCACTTTTCCAACTGAACCCTATTTTGGTGTGGAGTCCGACTTCCTCAGTACACACTTGCCATAAGGACCCCATTTATAGGGTAGGCAACCATTCACACCTCATTCATACAAGGAAAGGGCAAAGACAGGATAGATCGAGAGAGAAAGTACATCCATGGCCGAACCAGGATTCGAATCCAGGACCTCCTTATCCGTAGTCAGGCACGCTGACCACTAGACAAGTTGGTCGGCATTATTATGTTTAAAATATATTAAAAAACATTAACATGTCTGAGGTAGAAATTAAATATTTGAACTAAAACATTGCTTATGCTACCCTTTCAGTTGCCACCTAGGAATCAAATTCACAAATTGTTAAAAAAAATAAAATAAATAAAAACTTAGACAGAAACCAATTTGGTTAATATTATCGAGGGGAGTGGCAATTAGGAAGATATTTTTTCATCCATGACTTTACATCTAAAATATTTCGTCTGTGATTACACACAACTTCTAACAAAAGTAGAAAAAATGTTTTACAATTTTGACCTATCTCTCTGAAGAATTCTTGATGAAATTCAATAATTCTTCCATATCAAGATTAATTTATTTTTGCACCATTTACATATTTTACAATTTTCTAATGATCAGATATAAGTTACTCACAATATACAAAACATCAGAAAAATAGAAAAATAAATATATCAACTAAAATCAACTTATGAAATTACCAATATCTTATATATTTAGATTCATTTAAAAAAATAATTCTTATAGCTTGATTTTAACACAAGCCTGTAATTTGAGCAGAGAAATAAAATTTTTATTGATTTTGAAATATATTTTTCAAAATATTTAATTTTTATGACATAAGTTTACAGCCCAACAGTTTTAAAAATATGAGAAAATCCAGTTTAGGTGATAACACAGCCTTTTCTAAATGAAATCAAATCTGTAAGTATATAACAATAAATATGATATACAAGTGCTAAAAGAATATTATCATATAACAAATATTTTGACTTTTTTTCAAGAATCTAAAAAAACTCATTAATGAAAAAAATTCCAAAAAACACTTAAGTAAACTCTCTTAATTTTCATTAATGTTAAAAAAATATTCATTAAGAAATTAATTTCTTTTAATAAAAAAATATTTTTAGCACTATAATTTTATAGTTGAAAAGAAAGTTTATATTTAAATAGATAACATATTATACTGTAAAATTTATAGCATGTTTCAGATTTGTTAACTATTACACTTTTATGCATTCCAATATCACACAAAAGATATTGGTTGCAAACCATTGTATGAGTATAAAATATTTGAGAGCAATTTTGAATTCCCTTAGAGTTAATATATATTTAATTATATAAACATTAGAAAGTATTACATTGTATATAAAATTTACATTTTCACTTCTGGAGAGAAAATAATATACATAGAGAAATAAATTAATCAAACATTTTTAATAAAAAGTGTTTTATCAGAAACATTTACTTGAAGTGTGATGAAATAAAATAATAAAATCTAATAAACATTATATCTAAGTTATTATAGATAATTTTTTTATACATTTTATTAATAACTTTTGCACATTTCAATGATATTTTTAAATTTAGTGTTTGAGCTAAATATGTTGTTTTCCTATACTTGATTGGTCTTCATGATTTAAATTTCATCATTACTATTTTTTTTATTGGAGAAAACTGTCAAAAAAATTTTTTAATGTATATGTATTCCAATTTTATTTAATTATGTAAGTAATATTTCAAAGATACATATAATTATACATTATTAATTTTCCAATTTTTTAATAGGGGACAAAAAATTTTAAAAAAGCAAGTTGTTTTGAATGAAAGACATTTTCTCCTTTCTTAAATTTTTAACTTATTAAATTAAAAGACTACATATTTAAGGTTAATAAGTTTATTCTAAAGTGTTATTTAAAATACGATGCGATAAATTCGACTATTTCTTCATGAAATAAAGAATAGTGTTATTATTTTTATTTTATATTATCATAAAAATCTACATTTTTCAGATCAAAATACTCAAAAAACTGCACTTAAAGTAAATCAATACATCCATTAAATATAACACTCTGGTTACATTCCAAGTGATAAATAACGTGACCACACCATAATTTATCAAGTTCATACTTAAAGAACTTCGGATAATCACTTAAATACAATGAAAATCGAAACATTAGGAAACAAATATAATTACATTTTAGGTGTACAGATAAATTTTATAAAGTTAATCAACCCATATAAAAAAAAACATCCAATATCAAGAATCGGCAAATGTAACCGGAAATGTCATATCCAGGTGCACAGACCCGATCTCGACAGGATTCAAGGTGTACGAGGTAATGAAAATTCACGAGGAAAACATCACTTAGGCCTAATATTGCGGAGAAAACACCAAGGCCAGAACGTTTTGATGCGAGGAGCTTCAAGATTCTCTATTTACATGAAACAACAGATCTTTAATGCATGTGTAATCGCAATGCGTACTCATGCGTATAACTCCGAATATGGTAATCAGAACGATTAGCGCAAACGATCTTCATAGGTAGTTTTTTCAGCGCAAGCAGAAAAACACCAGGTTAAAATCGTCTGAAAATGTGGAAAATATTTTGACTTACCTCTAGCAAGTGCGACGCCAAGCAAGCAAGTAATGATTATTCCAATGTAGTTCATGTTTAAAACATGTATATGGTCAGTTTATCCAGTTCTATTAAGTCAAAATATGATTGTTTTTTTATAAGAGTATGTATTTATATATAATATTTCCCCACTATACAACAAAATTCTGCCGACTGTCTTTCACCAAAAACTGACTCTTTCTCCCCTTACTGGAACGTTCCAGGGTTGCTGCAGGTGACACAAAATACTCGCCAGATTCGCCACTGTTTTCGAATGAAATCGCGCCAACATAGAATTTATTTTTGTCGTGAAATAGGTTATCTGGTTTGACAGGAAGATTTATATGGGGTAAAAATCACTAGTTTGTGAGAAGAGTAATATAAATACATATTTTCTCTTTCTAATAATAATTTACTTATAATGTATGTTGCAGTTAATAATAAAAACAATTATAATGAAATTTTTACTAATAATTATTTCATATTTATTATTATAATTTGTTATAAATTTTCAAAACTATTTACAAAACAGTTATAGATGTCTATTAATATTAAATTAATTAAAAAAAATCAATTTCAATATGCGTCTTTTTTAAACATTTTTTATTCACTTATTTCATTTTTTTAGTACGTTAGAGAAATTACATAGATTTCATCTAAAAAAAATTATATTAATATGTAAAAAAAAAAAGAAAGGAAACATATGTATCTCATGAATCTTACTTTTGTTATTTATTGGAATTATTTTTTTTCTTTCCACTAGAACTAGTAAGAATTTAGAAAATAATTGCATAAAAATTTATCAACTGATCCAGTCAATTAGTATTATAATTTTTTTCATTCTAACTTTTTACAAAATTTTTAATCTCTAATTGAACTTACTTTTTTAAAATTTTTAAATGATACTCATTTGTATCAAATTTAAATTTTTAATTTTTACTAATTTAATTATCAGCCAAAATTTTTCTCAGAAGAAATTAAAATTATTCGACATTTCCTTTAATAAAAATGAATTTCCTTAACTATTTTAAGTTTTTATAGCGTAAAAGAGAAATATTTTCATTACTTACAATAAATATGCATTTTGAGGAATTAAATCGATTTTTTTTTCATTATTTAGTTTCAAAATTTTGTTTTTAAGGACGTGTACTCAAAATTGTATTCTGTTTTTCCTTTTTCTTTTCTTTTTTTTAATATCAAAAAAATATATATATGAATAAGATTGAAATTATACATTAAAGAAAATTATCTTTTATAAATGTGAGATACAAAAAATAGATGCATTTTAATACAAAAATAGATTTAAATAATTAGTAATTTTTAAATGTTATACATATTTTAAGCTATCATGTAAAAGTTATTCTGAGATATGATTTCTCTCTAAAAGCAATAATACTAAATTTTAGAACAGATAAATGATATACAATTACCTTTTATGTTTTTATAATTACATTAACTGAGAAAAATATGTGAATAAATTTAGAAGTTCAAGATATCAAAACATTCATGGTATCAGACTATCGGTTACAATCTTTGATGAGATTAACTAAAATATAATTAACTACTTTCATAAGTATTGCTTTCAAAATTGCAACTATAAGTATAAATAAATAGAAATTGTAAATTATACTTTACTTTTTTAGCTTATTACAGTGGAATTCTGAAGTACAATAAAATGTGCTAATAGAGAATCCATCGTTCTTGCTGGTTATATTCAGCCAAATAAGAGCTGATATGATAAAAAGAGTTTTATACATGTTACGTTTTTACCGGAATTTAAAAAGTCTCTGCTAGATCTTGATAAAATTTGGAGAGGATGGTACTTTTATTGACATGTGCTTTCAAAGCCCGAAGTCCACAAGTGCATCATTGTTGAGTACGCAGCGCTTGGCTTTACGCTGCCATAGGACTATGGAAACAATGGATGATTGAAAACACACTGCCCTGAGATACAAGTCTTCTTCTCAACTCCATCGAATTGATGAACATATGAAGCTATCGAGAAAACCGCACGAAATTATTGAACCATACATGTCAATAAAGGACTCGTCAAGTTGGTAGAACTTCTATGATAGCATGAAACTTGTTCAACTGGAGTAATATGGGTCACTTAATGTGTTTAGAGATTAATCTGGTAGGTGACAGATATGTAACTGTCACCAACCAGATCCATACTGTACAGTCACCAATATCCATAATGCTTTTATTTGACTTGGACAATTGCCTCAGAACAGTGGAAATGCTTATTGAGATTTCCTTCTGTGTGGTTCCAAGATCATTGTGTAGATGTTAGACAGTTATAGTGGCCATTTGAATACAAAATCGTGAACAATATAGAGCATGTTTGTAATGCTTTGCAAAACGAGGACCAAAAAGGATTTCCATTATCTCATCCTTCCATGGATTTGTGGATTGTCCTACAGTATTCATTGTGTAAATTTCGTCTAGGATAAATACAGATATTAAACGAATCTATGTTACGTCATGTTCAAGTCCCGATTAACCTAATTAGGACCAGGGTTAAAATTTCCTTGCTTTCTCCTTTGCTTCAAAACAACTAACTTTCTATTTGATTTGGGAAATGATTCTGTTCGAGTGATAACGTAAAATAATTTGTATTCAATTTGGGGGCCCCTCTGATGTGGAAACCTGGGGCAATTGCCCTGTATGCCTCTGCCTTAGTCAGGCTCTGGTCGTGTCCTGATTTTTCTTAGATTGTGTATCGATTTTTCTAGATATATATATAATTTCTTTTAAATTTTAAATACCACAAATATTTTTGGTCAAAATATGACATTTCCAGAATTATTCATAATATATTGCAATTGTTCCTAAAGACTAGAATTTTTAGTAAATTTTTATTTCGTCCTTATTTGATAGTTTGCACATCCTTTTTTATGGCATTTTAACATAAAAATGTTTCCTTAACCCTAATCTCCGTGCTCAACATGTTCTGTGAATCATTATTGAAAATAAGCTTAGAATACAGTATTTAAATAGGACATAAATATGTGGAAACAAAAATACATAAAAAAGCAATATGTTTTTATGCCCCATGTTTAATATCTTGAAAAAAAAATCGTAGACAGTGTGTGGCTAATAGTCGTAAACTTTCTGGTCTGAAAATTTTTTTATTTAAAATACATAAACTTTTTCAGTTAAAAGAAAATGAACCGATATAGTTAAAATCTCATACATTTCTGTAACTTGTTGTTCAATACTTCAACCTCATGTTTGTAGTACTTTAGAATTCACTGTGAACCGTAGGTACCAGTCCAATTGGTTCACGTGAACAAACTGTGACCATGAAGTAAAAATAAAAATCGAGAGAACAAAAACAGTTGGCAAAATTTATTAAATTCAATGGTTAAAACTAATGTACATCCGATTTAAGCATAAGAAGTATTCGAATTGTCATAAAAAATAATTATAAAAATTCAAAACAAATAACAATCACATATTTCATAGTGCTTCTGATAACAATCACATTTTCATGATTCATACACTATTAAGAATTACTTACATCCGTATAAATTCTGCAATAAATAACTTGATCCAAAGTGCTTTTTCAAAGAAATTAAATCATCATTTAAAAATTATCTTCATAAATATTCTTAAGTAATATTCAAACTAATTTCAATTCACATAAATTAGGATGAAAAAAATTCACGTTCTATTTGCTATAGCCATTTTCTTTTGATGTAATAAAATTTATTTCACCATTTTCCTCTGCAAACATTTCAAATGTGAGAAATACTTGAATATATGATTCCGTTTCAAAAAGAATTCTGGGAAATATTTTTATTCCATTTATCAGGTTCGTTTTGTCTACAGCAATGTTTTATTTTTAATTTTTCATGGCGCTATGAATTCAACGTATTTAGTTTAACAAATTTTCTAAATTATTGCGTTCGTAAATATATTTAGCTTTTCACGAGTGTAACTAGTTTTTTACGTAGCTCAAAAATCGTTTGCTTTTGGTACAAGCCTAATTATGCGTTATTCAAGAGAATTCGAGTTGTTGAAACTTGATAAAGCTGCCATCCACATAAAGCAAATTGAATTATTTTTCCGATAAATATGATTTTTCGAATCAATTCTTTTTTCTCCCTTTAAAAAATAACCATTCCAATTCTAAATTCATGGAACTGACATTGCGTGACCAGTAAACTGAGCAAAACTGAGTCTTACTGAAAACATTTTCCATATTCTTAGCCTTCCACAGAAATTTCACAAAAGACCTATTTTATGCAACATTTATTTTTTAGCTATCATCTGGGAATTCATTCAATATATTTTGTAGTAGAAATAATTGAATTTTGACAAATATATATATATATATATGAAAAATTATATATATATATATGAAAAATTATATTATATATATATATGAAAAATTTTATTGTGTTCTTAGATGGGTTGATATTATTCAAAAATGGCAGTGTCATTAAACCCTTTTTTTTCATGAAATTTATAAAAATATGTGTATGTAAATATAATGGTATGTATTTTTTAAATAAATTTATGTTACAAAAATTCATATTTCTTTCAGAAAATAAAATTTAAATGTATTTTTTCTAAGAAATTTTCATTAATTATGACAGTTGTGCAGTGCATAATATATTGTTTTTTTATGTAATTTTCATTAAACTTCTGATAGCTTAGTTTAGTTACCGCTCTATATTTTACACTTAAAGGTTCATTCGATTAGAAGTTGCAATTTAATTTAAAACAGACTGTGGACCTCAACACATGCCTGAAGAGGGAATCGAATCCACAAAACGCACGCCAGAGAGCTAACCATTCAGCTGTCCACTGTTGGAGCTAACAGTTAATGCATGTTTCCAAACTCGAATCCGACCATCATGGTGTTGTAGGCAGAAATGGGATTCATCAGTAAAAACAATATCGTTAGATTCCGTTGTCCATGCCCATCATTCATCAACCCACTGGTAACGCAAACGTCTGTGATATTGGGTCAAGAGAAAAGGAAACAATGGACACCATGCGGACATTCCACGCAAATGTACCTAAACCCTGGGATGATCTCTACTAGTTAGATGGAAGCATCCGGGTTTGAATCTTCGTAATTTAAAAGCAGTGATGAAGCAGAAGATCCCGACATTCCATCCTCAGAAGTATCATTTCACTTGGAAGACATTGCAACCTGCAACATATCGTTGACAAGTAGTACCAGTGAACACCAAACGATTCGTAACCGTTGAACTATGACTCGTGATGTGGCTCAGTAATCCACCACTCTCCCACAAGTAATATGTTTGTCCTTGCGTGGGTGGTGTTACGGGATGGGTATGATCGATCTCATCAATGCAACACATTCCCTTCTGTATCCAGCGATTACAAAGCCGCATCATACTTGCTTGGTTATTTCCAATATGATGTACAATTTTTCTGAAGAGAATAATCCACAATCCCTATATCTATCATTTTTCACCAGTTGAATTCAGTTACTTTTGCCATACTTTATAAATCGGCAATCCCTTTGCATAACGAGCTATGATGTGCATATGCGCTTCAATGTTTATGATTTGCATATCTCATCTCCGCGAATACATGTACATTTCGCATGATTTGCATGCTTCTTTCAGGAAGATGCATTGTGAGTGATCAGTAGTGTACAATATAGGTATGCATATACTTAATCGTCTTTAAAGTACAGTGATCCCTTGCTTTTCGCGGTTAATGGGGGCCAGAACTTTCCAAGAAAGCTGAAAAACCACGAAATAGGATTTTCCCTCTAGGTGTATGCGGGTACACGAATGTTTTAAGCACGTAAACAGTACTGATATTTTACACATTGAAGACAAAAACTACAACAGTAGACGTATTTACTTAAACGTGTCTCAGTGCTAATTAATAAAGTTAATTTCAAAACCTTTTCCCTCTAGATGTATGCGGGTACACGAATGTTTTAAGCACGTAAACAGTACTGATATTTTACACATTGAGGACAAAAACTACAATAGCATACGTATTTACTTAAACGTGTCTCAGTGCTAATTAATAAAGATAATTTCAAAACCTTTTCCCTCTAGATGTATGCGGGTACACGAATGTTTTAAGCACGTAAACAGTACTGATATTTTACACATTGAAGACAAAAACTACAACAGCATACGTATTTACTTAAACGTGTCTCAGTGCTAATTAATAAAGTTAATTACAAAACCTTTTCCCTCTAGATGTATGCGGGTACACGAATGTTTTAAGCACGTAAACAGTACTGATATTTTACACATTGAAGACAAAAACTACAACAGCATACGTATTTACCTAAACGTGTCTCAGTGCTAATTAATTAAGTTAATTACAAAACCTTACACCTAGACTAGTTACACCTAGACTCCATTAAAGGGTTATCGGACTTCATTAATAAAGTGGGTGACCCGAGCAACTGGAACTAGGAAACATTGGGATTGGAGTTAAATGATACAAAATGCTGATAAAAGCAGAGGTGCCCAATGACATACAAACCCAATTCTAAGAAGAAGATAAAGAAGAAGAAGCGAACACTGTGCAGAGTTTGAGAGCACATACACACACACACACACACACACACTTACAGACCTGATCCTACTTTTGCTGAAAATAACAATAAAAGTCTTGTTATAATAAGTCGCGTCAATTTTAATACCTTCAATGGTATCCTTTGAAATCTATTTTGATTTTGAGAAAGTAAATTAGAAATTCGAAGGTGCTAAATCTGGAGAATAGGAAAGCTGGTGAAGAAATGGAATGCTCGTTTGAGAAAGCCATGTGTGCTAATAGATATGTTGTGAATGGGAGAAATCTATCTCAAAATCGACAAAACAATTTGTAAATGAGGCTTTGTAAAGCTGACAAATTCTCTTTCGCATATTTCTTCAATCAGCCTATGAATTTGGTGGAAATCCATGTCCATTGATTCTAAAGTACACCTTCCTATTCTATCGTCATCCTGTCTCTATCATGAATTCTATGGATGATAAAATTGCTATAATTTTTAGTGTTGAAGAATTTTAAAGGAAATCTCGTAATTTTTAATTTGGTCATTCTGTAATCCAGAAATTTAATATTGATAATACTTTCATAATTTCTTAATTAATTTTAATTAAGAAATTATGAAAGTTAATAATTTTACGTTTATTATTACATTAAATGTTTTAATTTTTATCTTCCTATTCTACCCAGGACATTAAAAATGACTTGGTTACAATAAATATAAAGAATTAATAATTGTGAATTGTTAAGCAACCCTCGAACATTTCATATGCACAGTTATGCTGCATTTTTTTCAAACGGTGGACACTTGGAGCCTTTTTTCACAACAAGGATAGAAACTGCTACTTATTTATCTTTACCCAGCGGGCACCTGTGAACCAAGTCACGGAGGCGAGTAGCGTTACCCGCGTCATACCACCACAAACCCGTTTGGCCACATTCAAGGGTGGGCCACATTCACACATCATCACAGAAGAAAGGACAGAGAAAGAAAGTAACATCCATGCCCGAACCAGGATTCGAACCCGGGACTCACAGTTCAGGAGTCAGGAGCGCTAACCACTCAGCCATCGGTAGGCGTTATGCTGGATTTACACTCGTAAATTCTGCTTGAGTTAATTAAATGATATTTTTTTATTTTAACCTAAATTGGTTCGATATGACTCCAGATAATCATAGCAGCTTTATTTCTTATTTAATTTTGTTTATGACCACCCCTCTATTAGGAAGTTATAGTAAAGATAATTTAAGTATGTATAAATGTATTTATATAGTACGAAAATATTTGTATGTATGTGTGTTAACTAGGCGTATTTACAATTTTCTTTTAGTAAAAGATAACCGACGCATACCTTTATTACACGTTCCATACAGAAGAAATGAGAATTCCGAATAAGTCTTCTTTAATATAAATGTTTTTTTTCCTTTTTTTTTTTCTTAATTTGACAGTTGACGCCAGCAAACTCCCCTGTTCCTAACTCCAAGTTGTTTTACCAGTTTAATGGGACATGCTAAGAATTTTATTTCAAAATAATAAAAAAAATGTATCATAACATTTTTTATTATAGTTGTGTGTGTGAACATGATTATTTTACAACATCTCTTAAAATATACAATCAATTTCTGGTTAACTATAAGGAAGAAAAGTAGACGACAATATAATGAAGTAACTAGATGACAATATAATGAAGTTAATGATGAATTATTTACAGAGTTAACACATAATAATCTGCAATTTTGCAATGCTCTTTGTTAAAAGCAAATTTTTAAAATGTATTATT
This sequence comes from Latrodectus hesperus, assembly GCA_037975125.1. Taxonomy (NCBI): domain Eukaryota; kingdom Metazoa; phylum Arthropoda; class Arachnida; order Araneae; family Theridiidae; genus Latrodectus; species Latrodectus hesperus. The sequence continues at coordinate 108,340,824 of CM075852.1, read as the reverse complement.
TTACCTCATTCAGCGCAAACTTCGATGTTGAGATCTGTACATTTGGTCGTCATAAATCAAAATGATGAGTCGATTATTTACAATACCTGTTGTCTTTGATCTGTAAAGTTAAGCACCAAAAAATGAATTTAAATGAATGGTAGCGAAATACGGAAAAATTAAACTAAATTTTTGTTATAGTTAACGAGACCATAATCAGTTTTTAATCATATTATTTTTTCTTCCATTATAGGCGAATTCATCTATTAAAATAATTTATTACAATAGATTTACCAATAAATAAAATTATTATAATATATAGATTTATAATTATTAGAAATTTTATTTTTTTATTTCTGTTATTGGTGGTAAATCCCAATCTATATGCAAATTATTGGTATAAATCTAGTTATATAACTATATTTACTGTATTTCTCCAAATGTTATTATTTTTCTTAATTAATAAAAATAAATTATTCATTAGTTACTGATATATTTTTTAAGTAATAAATAGACGTACCGCCCAACTTCTAGTGGTAAGCACGCCTGACTGCGGATAGGGAGGTCCTGAGTTCGAATCCCGGTTCGGGCATGGATGTACTTTCTCTCTATATATATCTTGTCTTTGTCCTTTCCTTGTATGAATGGGTTGTGAATTGTTGTGCTTACCACCCTATAAACGGGTACCTAGGGCATGTGAGTACTGAAGAAGTCGGACCCCACACCTAAATATGAATCAGCTGGAAAAGTGGAGCAGCGCACCCCATAATGCCAGCCTAGTTGACACATGACAACAATAAATAAACGTGTAAATCAGTGACAATTATTCTTTATAATGTTTTTACAATTTAAATTATAATGATATTTTCAGTAATACATTAAAAACTTTTTTAAATATGTAAACAAAGAAAAAATTTATAGAATTAATTGCGCCGCAGAATATAAAGAAATAGATTGAGCTACAAAATATTGCAGATATCTAAAGAAATAAGAACATTTTAGTCGTTAATTTATCGCCATGAAAATAAAAATCTTTCATATAAATCCAAATTAGTGCAGACATTTTTCAAATAACTTTCTTTTCACTAATTTTCAATTTCGCAATTAATTTTTAAGACTTCTGGGAAAACACTAATTGCTACTAAATGGAATTAAATTGGAGTAATTAAGAAACAAGTTATCTTTTGTTATAAAAATTATTGCGTTCTCTGTCCTTATAGATCGAGAACCTTTTAAATGTCAAATTTCAAAATTAAGTACATGATTATAATCACTCACCATATTATCAATAATAAATTTGAGCTATCATAAAGTTACGAGCAAAAAAAGCTATTTCTAACTGTGACCGTATAAAGTTATAAGCAATTCTGCGGAGAATGTATAATACATTTTAAAATTAATTAATAATAATTAAACAGGATAAAAAAAACAACTAGTTAAGCCTTAATGAACATTTTAAAGGTATTTTCATCATGTTTCCAAAAATAAACTTTACCTACGGAAAATATAAAGAGATAACGACAGTTCCATTTTTTTTAATTTCGCGGTAAATCAAATTTCTGAAAATTTAATTATGTACATAAAAGCCGTTACTTACAATGTTTGTGGAATCAAAAAAAGTTTGTTTATTGATAAACTTTTATATTTTATTAGTAATTATATTTACTTTACAATCTATTGTTGAAATATTAGTTTTTGATTTTTGAGAGTTTATTTCTTTAAAACTGGCGAAGGTAATTGTTATATAAAGATAACAAATTGATTTTTATTTAATTTTCGTTTTTCTCTTATCATATTCTTCAAACAATATTTTCAGCTAAATAATTTTTCTTATAAATTGATGTTATGTATGTGTATAAGTATATAAATTAAGCATATTAGAAGTATTATACACAAATATAATAATGAAGTATTATATAGCAATTAATATTCCTATATATACTTAAATTGAACCTATATATATTCAATTTATGTATATCAAGTAAGAATTTACTAGCTTAAGTATGGAACACAACGATTACATTTTTGATATTACTAATTAAAATTTAAAAAAAACCATTATTAAATATCATTTTTTATTTTTCTATTCCCAATTTTCAATAATTTCGTCAACTTAGAACCAATCCTTGTACCTGAATTTTTTTTATTTAGTGCTTTGAAATTTTTTGTCATGTTTTGTTCAGAAAAAAATGCTTTTTAAGTGTATTTAAAATTTATCAAATGGTTCCATTTTTATAAAGCTATACTCATGAAAATCTGATAAATTTTTCGAAAAATGATTATAAAATGTTGAAACTAAGAAATGGAAAAAATATTATACATTTAGTTTGATGTATGTCCTTATATATATATATATATATATATATATATATATATATATATATATATATATATATATATATATATATATATATATATATATATATATATATATATATATATATATATATATATATATATATATATATATATATATATATATATATATATATATATATATATATATATATATATATATATATATATATATATATATATATATATATATATATATATATATATATATATATATATATATATATATATATATATATATATATATATATATATATATATATATATATATATATATATATATATATATATATATATATATATATATACGTATTATTGTAAAATATTTTCAATAGATTTTAAAATTTAAAATGTAAGGATGGTTTTCATTAGTTATGATAAAACATAAAAATGAATACATTTTTTTAAAAAAATATTTAAGAAATATCAGAAACAATTATAAAATTGGTGTTTAACAAAAAAAATTTCTTCGCAAGTATATATATATATATATATATACGTTGTTTACCAAAGAAATTCAGAAATACCTGGAATATCTGCAATCAGAAAAAAAAATTGTGTTCCCCTAAATATATACACAAATTATAAAATTATTTATGTGTAAATGAGAGGTTCGTATTTACGAACAGTTCATTTATGAGCAATCTCAATCTCAGGTTCGCGAAGTTATGAATTGGTTTCTCAAATGATGAAATAAAGAAAAAAATAATTTTAATTTACATTTACGAACATTATCACATTCTTCGAATTAATTTCATTTTCAACAACACACATCATCTATTTTATTTTTATTTATTTATTTTTTGTAGGTTTTATGATCAAAGACTCTGATCGACATTTCCGTTAAATAATTGTAAATCCTTCAAATCGTGAAGATCTGACTGGACTGCAGATGATGAAATCTTTGATTTTTGAAGTAAATCATGTGGACATTTATTCCCATCTCCCGATTCCAGGATTACAGCCCATGCATAATCAATATTTTCAAGTGCAAATATCGTAAGGTACTTTTGCAAGGTCTGATCATCACTTATAATTATCTTTTAAAATTGAAACTCCAGGTCCACTTGTCAATCTAAGCTGCAAATGGTATCGTTTTTCTTACATCATTTGCAGCCCAGCCATTGGATGATGTTGGATGCAGGGTTTGTTAAAAAAACTACTTCAACTGAAGAAAGTCATTAATATTTACCTGATAATCTGATTAAAAACGAATTATCATCCATGAGCTTCGTCAAAAAACCCCACTTCTCCCTCAAATCTCCTTTGAAAATAGTTTGAAGGTGGATTTAGACGGAATTTGCTTGAAACAGGTTTCGGGTGATTAAATGCTTGAGGTCATAATGAAATGTTGTTGTTGTCATGTGCCAGCCAGGCTGGCAATATGGAGTGCGCTGCTCCACTTTTCCAACTGAACCCTATTTTGATGTGAAGTCCGACTTCCTCAGTACACACATGCCTTAGGGACCCATTTATAGGGTAGGCAACCATTCACAACCCATTCATACAAGGAAAGGATAAAGACAGGATAGACAGAGAGAGAAAGTACATCCATGCCCGAACCGGGATTCGAACCCAGGACCTCCCTATCCTGGGTTCGAATTCTGACCACTAGATAAGTTGGGTGGTATGTGCTTCTTATAAAATACATATTAAATCATTACCTCTACTTTATAAAAGGAGAGCAGTTTAGCAAACATTTAACACTTATATTTTTTCGCTTTTACGAATTTCTGATTTTAAAAATTATTTTATCGGTGAACATCCAAATACATGAGAAACCCGGTGGCTTAATGGTTTTGTTTCATGCTCCCAAGACACATATTGAAGGTTCGATCTTTGGGCTGGGAATTTCGACTCAACTTTTCATACCTTTAGTGGATCAATAAAATGAGAGTACCAAGCATGCTTGGGAATTAAACACTGGGGGTTTTGAATTAGACTGACAACCTAATTGCGACATATGCTTCGCAATCCAGGACCTCTCGGTCAAGAAAACAGAGATGGGTGCTATAGACCTTGGCCCACGAGGGCTGTCGTGTCACAGAATTTAGTTTTAGATAGATCTGTTGTTATTGTTGTTGCTTATCCCCGATTGGCGTGACAGTACCATTACACCAGCCCCATGAATCCAAAAATAGTCAGTCTCTCAAGCACAACCTCCGGTCTCAAATCCATGTCCCCTCTTTCACACCCAATGCACTGAAAAGTATGAGATGGGGAGGCCTGAACCAAACGACATTTGGGACAGAGAGGGTAGACCTTGGTACCAGAGACGTGTCTCTGGGCAAGCAGGTGGCCACTTCGCAGTCTTGTCAAAACCGTTTGGCTGCATCTCTTATGTTTACCCACTAGTGCGGAACCAGGATGTTTGCATGTGTACCATTCGTGGGAAGGAATGGTATCCCTAAAAGTAGCATTGATAGCCATCCTAACTCTAGAGGTTAGCTCTGAGGACGACAAGCAGTCTCCAATGATGATATTCTGTTTTAGTTAGATCTAAATACATGTATAGGTGCGCAGGGGAAAAATATTAATGAATTTGGAATGCTCGCGCCTGTCATCAAGTACCTTGTAATTTCGAACCATGATCAGGTGACATGACCATGAGTTGGTACCCTCCTCCCTACATCTACGCCACAACAGATGTACGGCTATGGTTGTCAGAAATTAAAGTGGACACGTCTCCAAACAACAAAGCTCCAGAAACTCAATGAGGGAGAATCTGATGATACTCCCAATTTTCACTTAGGCAAGTGATGTTTTACTTTGCTGAAGCGGCGTGAAGCTACTGAGCTACTGGAGGGGGATTCTCTCTATGTTATCATACGGTGTATATAAAACAGAAGAACTTTCGTCAGTCGGATAAATAGTTGCTTTCGTAAGTTCTGTTCTTAATGTCAACGACGACATTATAATTTCATCCTGGTTTATTAACCATAAAGTAGTTGTTTCTTCCGTTCCAGTTAAGATCATAATTATATTTCACTTTATTCCAATTCTCATTGGTTTAAAATATCCATGACGTCAGATAACGTTTCATCTACGTCACATCATGTTGAGAGGGCGTCATAAATCCGATGTGTCGACGAATTTGCTGCCTACCTTTAAATCGCATTCGAAACTAGTAGAGTATATCCACCCACTGGTGAACTTTGGGACATTTTTTCGTCGCTAAGCAATTCTAAAGCTGCGGTCACTTAAAAAAACCGTACATATGACAAAAAAATGACGTAAAACGCGAGAAAAAACCAAACCTGGCAACGAAAAAATCCAGAAAAGTAACAAAGATTAAAATTGGTAATACCAAAATGAAAACCGGAAACATTATTATCAAAAAACTAAGTATGCCAGATTTGGCGAGAAATCTCTTGGGGGGATATATCATACTTATACCTCACATTTTTCGAAAGGCAGCAAACAAGGCGATGTTCACCATCGAATGTCTGAGTATACTGTCAAAGTTCACTTTGTTAATAAAATGATTTCTTATAGCCAAAGCATCGACTTATGAAGTCGTTTCCCATTCATTTAAGTCATTAATACGTTGACATTTGCAAAATGTTAGAGACAAACAACACTTTATGGTAAAACACACACAAAAAACATCCATTTTATGGTTAGCCTAAATCGCCAAGGAGGATTTAAATTTTTAAAAAAATTCATTAATTAATAAAATTTTAATTAATAATTGCAATATTTGTAAACTGTCTCTTTTGAATCTTAAGTAATTTTAAGTAAATTAAGAAAGATTACTTAAGATTACTAAGGAAGTCTTAAGTAATCTTAAGTAAATTTTAAATCTTAAATAAATTAATATTGGCGTAAGCCTTGCTTACGCCAATATTAATTTTTTTTCACACTTATTTAAAAAAAATACTGGATTATCGGGTTTTTCATTATACCGGTTATACTGTATTTCCCCCCGTTTAGGTAAAAAAAATTAATAGAACGGTTATAAAATAGAGAATATTTAGTTCATGTTTCAAAGAATTCGTGAAAAAAATTTAAGAAAGATTTTACGTCTAACAAAATTTCAAAAGAAAATAACTGAAATAATTCAAGTAGAATAGAATACGAGACGAAAATATTTATAAGAATTCTAATAGGATTAAATTTTGGACAAATATTCAAAGCTTTCCAAATTTTGCGACAAGAAATGTTAATAGATAACTCTAAAATAAAATAAAATTAGATAAATATTTGTGTTAAGTTTTGATGAACGAAATTGATCGTTTTTCTTGTTATAAATTTATATTTATATCATGGGTTGGGCTTATTGTTATTGTAAACAATCAAATAATATGAAAAAAATTTGAATTTTTATATTATTTCAGATATTTTAATTTTTAAAAATAGGTAGTCGTTCAAAATATGTGTCATTAATTATTATTTCTCTTTCAATGTCAAAATTTCTTCCATTAATGAGATTTTGCAAAATATTTCACTGAATATAAATTATACATTAATTATATAATCAATTTTTTATGAAGTCAGTAACTCAATGATTTTCAACCAACAAAGAATCATAGATATTTAATTGATATTTTATTACAATAAAAAGGGTTCCTTAAATTTGTCATTCCCTAAATTTAATAACATAAAATTTCTTAAATTTTTAACAGTAAAAAATTAAGGAATTATATTAAAATATATTGCTTAAAAAGTCATTATCACATTTATTTATTTGCGGAAGAAATTTATTTCCAAATGCATTTAATAGTAAAATATATTATGCATTATATGTATTCACATGAATATATGCATTTAATAGTAAATTACTTAATTATAGGAATATATATAAAAAAAGGGAAATTATTGTAACACTAAAAGGTTTTACACAACAATTTCCTTTTATTAATCGGGCTTAAAACATTAGGATATGGATATCTGCCAAGACATTTAAAATTTACATCACGAATTCAACTCCTGAATTAACTGAGAAGTACTTGTTTTATTGAAGGCTTTCTTAGATTAATATAAAAAGTTCGCATGAAAATTTTCTTTCCTAAGCGATCATTGCTGCACATTCCTTGATGTATTTTTCCATTCTAAAGTAATTTTCACAACCAACTACTTTGTTATTTTAAACTATAGTCAAGTGACGAAGTCGATACCTAAATTGGAATCAAACTCACCACATCTGACCACAAGGGAGGCATTGGATCCTGTTGATCATATAACGTGCATAGATCTTTCTAGAAAAGTAATCTGCAGTTGAATTAGGTATCAAACTCGTTGTCTATTGCAACCATCCTTCTATGCCCTAAGCCAATAGGTAGACATGTATCATAATGTTATACAAAAATATTGGCTGTTGTCTTTTATTAGCCAAAATGATAAGCATTAATTCTGCAAAAATTTATACAAAGTTAACCGTGTAATATATTGCAATAAAAGTTCATTTATTTTAAATAAATTCCTTTAGGTCAACAATTTGTTTCTAATTAATTGTCTGTAGAAATTGAAAACCATGATTTATTTTCAGTTTTCCCCCCATTTCGTCTATTAAATAACGGTAAATCTCAGATTTTAAAAATAAGAAATATTTTCTTTAACTTAAATGATAAGTAATTGTTATGTTGTTGTTGTACTACTCGTTACTTTGGCAACCGATTGAAAAAATAAAATGGGAAAAATATTAGTATTTCACCAGTTTAATATCATTCTATTAATGTTAGTGGGTTTGCTGAAGTCTTTAGACAATCAATGCATATATATATATATATATATATATATATATATATATATATATATATATATATATATATATATATATATATATATATATATATATCTTCTTCTTCTTAGAATTGGGTTTGTATGTCATTGGGCACCTCTGCTTTTATCAGCATTTTTACCATTAACTCCAAACCCAATGTTTCTTAGTTCCAGTTGCTCGGGTCACCCACTTTATTAATAAAGTCCGATAACCCTTTAATGGAGTCTAGGTGTAACTCTCTAGTATGGCTGATGCCTAAAGAAGTTAATCTAGGGAGGGCAAGAGCCTCACATTCGTAAATGATATGCTCTGCCGTTTCCTCTTGCGTATGACATTTCCAGCAGATAGGGTCTTGCTGAAACAGTCCCACCTGGTCAGAGTGTTAGTCATACTTGGGATAGCTTCCTGACTTTCACCAGAAGAAGATGGTTTGGAGGTCATTTCTACCTCAAGTGAAGGATTCATTGCTGCTCGTTGTCTGTCTGTCTGTCTGCCCCTTCACAAGATTGCCTCTGAGTTCCCTTGTCTTTTTCAGCAAGGTCTACTTCAGAGGCATCACCTGCAAATGCAGAAAGGTTTGTTATTTCTTGTGTCTTTTCAGCCACAAGATAACAATTAAAAAGCTCAGGTGATAAAAGTCCACCCAGCATTGCCTGAGTTACTGGGCAAGGCAAATTACTCTAGAAGTTCGTCAGGCAACTAGAGGCTCCGTTAAGACACCATTACCGCGGTGCCAATTAGCCCTAGGCACGGATCGCATAACACCAGGGTTTACGGGAGCTGGTTCGTGGCCTCTGATTCTATATTCAAGGCTATCCTGTCATTCCTACTGGACATTCTGCGATCCACCACCTGCCGACGCGCCTGGTGGGTGCTCAAGCCCCAGGAAGGTACACGTACCCCTTGGTTCCAGGTTTATATATATGCATTGATTGCCTAAAAACTTCCAAAATATATATATATATATATATATATATATATATATATATATATATATATATATATATATATATATATATATATATATATATATATATATATATATATTTGATTATTTTCCAATCAATATTTGATTAATTTATTTCATTTTATATTAATAAAGTTTTTTTGACTATTAACATAATGAGAGTCAAAATGTATTTTTAAAGTGAAAAAAAAATTCATATAAATGCACAGAATTATTGTTTAAAATTCGGTTAGTTTGAGAACAAATTATTTGAGACTAATTAAAATTATTTAAATTAATATGTTATGTCCCATCCAGTCTAAAAATTGTCTTGTTAAAGAATCAGACTAAGTAGATCTCAATAAATATCCATCAGATTATATACACAATGTATCGCTATAAAATATTAATTCAACTTATCCCAAATTTAATAAGATAATTCAATCTCTTATCCCAAATATGCCTCAATCATTTTTTGCTTTCGCTGATTACGTACACATTTGTATCGGTTAAGTCTGGAATGTTTATTCCAATTATACTATAAAACCAGCCTTTCTCTATCTCCCAATATGTAAAATATTTCATTTTATAAACTAACTTCATTTTTGAAATTTCGTATAAAATTTAACAAATTCAAAAAGAGGGGATTATTAAATTTTACACAATCTAATACTTATTTTATATGTGTTCTATTTTTGCCCACCAAATCTTCTAAATGTATGTCTTTTTGCGCTTCTGTCGAATGATGAAGACGACCCACGAGCTAGCACACTCCTCTCTAAACGACCAACCTATTACAATGGGCCATCACTAAATCGCATGATAATTTTTACGTGCATCAATTTCGTTAAGCTGACAATCTGGTGGAATCTGGTATCGATCTCCCAAATTTTTATAAAATATTGATTTGCTTATAAATTATTCTCGTTTTGATTATAAATTGCCTTATCTTTTTTTAAAATATATTCAGTTTTGAAATGAAAATTTCTTATTACTTAAGTCATTTTTTATATAAATAAAAGAAATAAAACTCCATTCCAAATTTGAAACTATGCGATAACTTAAGACACATAAGCGTATCTTTCCAAGATCGTTCACGCCATAAATAAGTTTGTTTCGTGCCAAACTATCATAAAATAAACGTGGCTCTGTGGCTAGCTAAATAATTCATATAATTCCCTTTGCTAAAAGAATAATAACACTATCAGAAAAATGTCTTATGATATTTATTACGGCAATAATAATGGTCTTTTTGTTTTCCATAGGGAAACATATAATACATCACTCACACTAATAATACATATTATATTTATAATGTAATTATAACATATAATGTACTAAATCAGTTTTTAAATATTTGACGACTCATTGGAAACGTTTACTTGTTTTCAGTTAAACACATATCGAATGAACTTTTATTTTCTAAACTATATAATTAAATTATAGGGAAATTTTATATTATTCCAAATAGATGGCGCTAGAGCATTCATTTGTTTGTTTGATTATTCCGTTAAGCACTGTAGTTTCAACGTATATTTATTGAAATTAAGGAAGTAGGGCTGTGAGTTCGACGAGGAAAAGTGTAGATACTCAGTTCGATACCTGTCTTAAGGGAAGATCAAACAATCGACAACGCTTAGACATGTTAAACTTACCTAGGAACTAATACGAGGGTTACTCTGAAATTTTTGAGACACGCGCAGACGAGAATTTACAAAATAAAAATAACGGTTTAATTTTAAAGTAAGAAGTATTTTAACACAGAAGACGATTTTTTACTGACTTACTTCAACTTGCTTAGCGTGGAATACATTTTAAACAGAAGAGAAAACGGAGTGGACGCGAGAACATTTTCGCGCTATGATATTCTACAATTTCAAAGCAGGATTCAATCAAGAAGAATGCGTTCAACGGTTGCATTTAGCATTGGGTAATGAATCTCCAGCTCGTGGTACTGTATTCAGATGGTTTAGAGAATTTAGAAGAGGTCGCAATTTTCTTCAGGATGAAGAACACACAGGAAGGCCGCCGTCGGCAGAAATCCCAGATAATGTGTCTGTCATATACGAAAAATGTTAATGGATGATAATCACTGTACCTATCAAATGATAAAAAAGGAACTTAACATTGAATCCGCAGCCATACACAAAATCATTCATGAAGAATTACATATGAAAAAAGTAGTTTGCCGTTGGATTCCCCATAATCTAACTGAGCATCAAAAAGAGGAGCGTGTCAGGATCAGTAAAGAAACTCTTAATATGCTGAATGATGGTGGCCACCGCATCATTTCTAAAATTGTAACAGGTGGTGAAACGTACATACCGTTTTTTGACGTTCCAACACGTCAAGAAAGCAAAGTATGGGTCTTTGACGATGATCCCACGACGACAATGGTGAAAAAACAACGCGCACTGAAAAAAGTGATGTATACCGTTTTCTTCAGAAGTACGGGATGGGTCAAAGCCATCAAGTTGGAAGGACAGAAGACAGTGACAGCAAACTGGTATACCACTGAATGTCTTCCAGAAATTCTACAAGAACTGAATGTTAGGGGACTCATGCTTCATCATGACAAAGCATTTTCACACACACCCGGATTAACAGTTGAGTTTCTTAAACAAAAATAAATTAAAGTGATCAAACATCCGCTTTATTAACCTGATCTAGCTATGTGCGACTTTTGGTTATTCTTTAATCTAAAAAGAACTTACGTGGACGTCGTTTTTATTCAGAAGAAAAGATTGATGTGACTATAAATGCATTTTCTTCATCTATTCGAAGAAATGAATGGCTTGAGGCATTTAATCTGTGGAAAATTCGTCTACAAAAGTGCATTGATGCTGGAGGAGACTACTTTGAACACACCTAAAATTTTGTAAGTATAGCTTTAAAAACCTAGTTGTATCTCAAAAATTTCAGAGTGACCCTCGTATTCTTTGGTGGTGTAGCATGGAGATTTGATGGTTAGGATTTTGGTTCGGACGTCGACCTCTTCGCCTGACAGAAATTTAAGGGGATGGGATTGATTGGCTGCTTTTACCTGCGGAAAAGAACCAGGTGACAGTTAGACACATGTAGACGTAGACGTAGACATAGACATACGCAATGGAACACCTGGTTATCAGGTATAGCTCCATCACGTAATACATCTGGTTAGACAGAATTGTCACGAAATTTGATAACAAAATTGAATTTCAATAGGTCTCTAATATTAGAAATTAAGAATTTGACAGAAATATAACATCAACAACAAAACATTTACAAAATTTTTAATATGGGAGATGACATGAGTTAAATATTACAATAAAATTGTGAAAATAGATTATCCTAGCACTTCAAGATAACCTTGGTAAAAAATACAAATTAATTATCTTGATGATGGTCATAGCAGACGATATAAGTAGTTTATAACACAAATATGCAAGCGATATCATTAAATTTCAGTAGAAGAGTATAATAAAGAGCAAATAACTGGGACAGATTTTCAATAAGTACTAGTAACTCTCATGCTTTAACTGTGTGCTTTAATGTAACATTGCATTTTTCGCAATACTAAAGGATTTCATTGTCTACATGCAGACAGTTAAGATTACATATGCATGAATGGTATCCTATTGAACATTTAACATTTGCTGTAGGTGATAAACAGTAGAATATTTAAAGTATAACTGATTACAATCTGCTGATTCAGTTCAAATTTTGCAGCAGCTCAGTCTGTGCACTCTAGTTTAACCACGATTAAGAAAATTATTGACACAAAAATATAAATACAATACAATATTTGGTAAAATTAGCTTCAAAAAGTGAATAAAATATATAGCAAAATACATTACAGACACTCTAACATTACTAGAAATAATAATAAAAATATATTGCACTAAAATTGCTATATAGGGTATTTCTGAAGATTCAAAGTAATAAAATGAATAAATATTGCTATAATGTAGGTTCTGGCAGCTTGTTTGTCGAGTTTGGAAAGTAGCGGGTTCAATACCCGAAGAGACGATGGATGATCTTGCTGTCAGAATCTTTGCATTCTAGTATTTTATAATGTTTATGTTCACTTGCTGGTGCTGTTGGGAATTCTTATGAAAAATATGGCAACTAAGTTATCGAACTTGTCAATGAATAGCAGACTAAAATCACAAAACAGTTGGCTATATTTACCCACAGACCAACCACAGAAATGTTTTGGAAAAGCCTAATCTAATATACAGAGGAATAGCATTAAAATTGCACCTAAAATAACAAACTCATAGAGAAAAAATCCACTGTGCTTTTTAATGTAAAAAAAATAAATAATATAAATAAATTCATAAAAGAAATACTTTTACAATAATTTTATTTAATTCATTACTGAATTTTAATTTATAAATGTTATTAATTCCTTTATTCCCCTTATTGAAACAATTTTTTCATAAATTAAACAATATATTATTTATATTCATATCTTATTCACGCAAATAGGGTTTTTGATTCACAAATACATGTTTTTGTTCAAGTAGTAATACTAAATAAAATGAAAAATTAAACAAAAATGTTTAGTTTTATCTTTGTTTAGTTAAACATTTTATTTGTAAATGTCCATAAAGTATACTTTGATTATTAAATAACGTATTTTGAAAATATATTATTATTTAAGTTAAATTTAATGTTTCCTATAATTGAAAAATCACAATCGTTTGGACAACAGCAATTGGACAATTTTACGAGATTAGTTGACTCAACGTGTGTATGAAAAAGGCATTTTGCCATCAACTTAATTGGTGTTTTTTAAACTTATTAGTTTTTGGAAACATCTTTAGAGCAACTGAGGTAAATATTTTCTATCTTTCTTGGGAAAAAAATACTGAGTTAGAAGGATTTTTTGGAAGTACTGAGTTTTGTAATATTTGAAATGTTTTCGATATTGTAATTACATAACATAAAACAATATAAATGAACGAAAAATTTGTTTGTTTATATTTTAAGTTTACAATTTAATACAAATAAATTCATTCATTTGTATAACACATTTAGAACTTTCAACATTATTTTTCCAGTAAAGATATACTTCAAAGATTGCACTTCAAAAATTTCAAATAAAATGTTATTTTCAGATGCATTTTAAAGTGGAGCTCATAGATGTCGTTACTTATATTCTTTATTCGAAAGAATATTCTCTGTATTGTATGATTACTATCAAATTTTTTATAAAAATTTAAATTATAAGTCATATCGTAGGTTTATTTCTTTATTTGCGATACATTTGAAGCATTTTTCTCACATTTGCTTGTTGATACTTTCACATTTCATTATTTGTAGTATATTTTATGCATCACCAGAATGAAACCAAGTTAGCAGCGCTCTGCATTTCAGTTCATGGGTTCAATTCTCATCTCGGATGGGGATGTTTCTGGTGGTTAAATCCACTTTGAACTGTAGGTCAAATTAGCCTTAGACAGGAAAAAAAGATAATGAAGTAATAAACAAACTACCGATTAAAATCCGATTCAACAGACACGTCAACTTGAACGACAGACAGATAATCAGATAAACATCTGAGTTATCATGAGTTATCCTCACCAAGATATCATGACAAGTTAATTTGATACCATGAACGAATCATCTAATAGCTGAATGCAATTCTGAGATTTTTGAACTTTCAATGCATTTTTTTATGAAGAACTTTGCATAAATTATCATATTCACGAATCACAAGGCAGGAAACTTGGAAGACTTTCAAGTACCCTCTTCGATTAGAAAACAGAAGCACAACATTAATCACACATTGTGCAACACTTGATGGAATTGAACCTGGAAACTTCCGCTCTTTAGAGTGTAGTCAGTCCTCATAGTTCTGCTGATCACTAATACACATGAGCTCCAGTGGCTCAGTAGCTTCACGCCGCTTCCCGTAAGCTCAGCAAAGTGAAGCATCATTTGCTGCGGGCAGTGGTTGGGAGGGTGACCACGGTGTACTCTCCTTCACTGGGTTGCTGGAACTCCGTGGGTTGGGGACGTGTCCACGTTAATATGTGACGTCCAAAGTCCTTCCTCTGGTGTGGTGTGGATGTGGAGAGGAGGGTGCCAGCTCAGGTGTGGCCTCGTCACCTGACCGTAGGTAAAAATTACGGGACACCTTAAAAAGAGCAAAGTCGTACTTTCTCCTTCGTGGTGCTCTGATCCAAACGAAAGACGCTCTCTATCGACTTAATTCGCATTGCCAAAGGCACAGTTAGCTTGGCTTGTCCAAGTGTCATATGCACAACAACAACTAATACACACAATACTGATATAGAAACTTTAAATTCAGTGGATTGTTTTTAGCGTGGATTAATCCTTTCAGCGTTATGGAGCTTGATAGCTACAGTATCGAATCCATGACTTTCCATAAATATCGCTATTCTTGCATTTAGCTAACACGTCTCCAAGGATTGTGCTCTTATAACGAACTGTTTTATATAATATCAAATTTCTCTTCAACGGGATACAAAATAAAGGTACTCATTTAATTCAATGTCACATTTTACTCATTTAAATCTGAAAAACTATGACAATTTAATAAAGTAGTTAGAGAATTTTCCTTCTTCTAGTAGCAACTCCTACTGTACGAGAAAAATTGCCAACTTTTATTGATTTATTTTTTTTACAACGGCCAGCACACTTGGGTGACTAATCCTATGCCACAACAAGGCCAGAGACTGCTACTCATTTATCGTTACCCAGCGGGCACCTGTGAACCAAGTCACGGAGGCGAGTAGCGTTACCCGCGCCATACCACCACAAACCCGTTTATAGGGCGGGCCACATTCATACAACATCACAGAAGAAAGGATAGAGAGAACAGAGAAGGAAAGAAACATCCATGCCCGAACCGGGATTTGAACCTGGGACCAGCTATTTAGGAGTCAGGAACGCTAACCACTCAGGCATTGAATGGACGATGTATCTAGTATACATTGGTTACAGAATTTTCTTTTATCAAAAATCTTAGCAGCTTATGCTATTCACAAATACGATTCACACTGCATCAGAAAATTGGCATTAGACTCAAAGAATATTGAATGCCTAATTGATCTCTGGTTGGATGAAAGAAGATCAAATCTAACTGATTTTCTTGTCCATTGGACTTCCGAAGCCCTTAGACACTAGTTGCTCTGGACGGAAAGTAATATGTCTTATTCTCAATATTTTACTCAACAATGCTTGACTTTGATGTTCAAACAGTGATAGACACCACGAATGTGCCACCTGTTCCTTTTATTTTTCTACTACGTACATGCCCTCCCCCTTAATTAAGCATGCAATCTGAATTCATACATGTCAAACTCACAAGAAAAAATAACGGCTTTACAATTGTGGGATTTTAATCCAATCGGGCAATCGCATTTCTTTAGAAGAGGCCTTGCAGGAAAGTATTAAACTCTGGCCCTTTTCCAAAGTGTTGCAGCATCCCAGACAATTTGATTATTCAATTAACTCTTCAGATTTTCAGATCTGCGATGACCTAGTTGGCCCTTTCCCGGGGATGGTTGGAGGCCGTCACTTTCTGTGATTCCATGCTGGCTCATAGTCCGGGCAATTGTCCACTCGACGGCGAAAAATCCTTGACTGCACATCCTCACAATTATTTTATCCGTGATTTATTCATTTTTAAACACTAGTTTTATAAAAAGAAATAATGTATATATATATATATATATATATATATATATATATATATATATATATATATATATATATATATATATATATATATATATATATATATATATATATATATATATATATATACAGGGTGATTTTTTTAAAAGTGACAGTGTTTGGAGCTCCCTGTAGCGAGATCTAATGGCCGAAATTGCCAAACTTGGTATTTAGACTAATCAAAACATGGGAAAAAGAATTCTGTTAAAAAAAATTTAGTTTCAAAAGTCACCGTTAGGGTATTTTGTGGCGCTGGTTCAGCTTACAATAACGAGAATTAGCATAAAAAACGAGTTTCAAAGAAAAATGCTAATGTTGTGCAATGACAGTGCCAGTAATAGGGGCCATAAAAGCAAATAATCTTGATGCTCCGACAAATAATCTCAGCTTAAGTAAATGAGCTCCAGTGGCCATGCCTCTCACGTTACCGGAACGTGCGTTTATGTTGGTGGAGTATCAAATTTGTCTATTCTAAGGGACAGCATAACTATAACAGTGCGGAATATTCCTCTTGATATGATAATTACGGCTGTGGAGAACGTTGTGCACAGAATGGTGTTATTTCTGAGAACGTTTCTTACATTGAATGTGGTCTAATTCCTCACTGGGGAAGTTAATGTAGTAAATAAACATTAATAATTTAACTGTATGATTGTATGCGTTAGTATTTTTTTTCCTCAAATTTATACATTGTAAAACGCCACAAAATACCCTAGCGACAATTTTTTGAACTAAATTTTTTTCACTGAATCTTTTTTCCCGTGTTCTGATTAGTCTAAATACCAAGTTTGGCGTCATTTTGGCTATTAAATCACGCTACAGGGCGCTCCAAACACTGTCACTTTAAAAAAGATCACCCTGTATATATATATATATATATATATATATATATATATATATATATATATATATATATAATAGCTATGATATACTTATATTTAATTGTATTTATATAATTATTGTTACAAATAAGGTTTAAGATGGCGAAATATTTGCTTAGAATAATTTTTCTTCTATTTTTGGTATTCATCAGAATTATTGTTTCTGTTGCTTTAGCCTTTAAAATTTTTACTAAGTTATTTTCGCAATCCATTTGCATTCTGGCAATGTAAGCAATGGAGCGGTTGATTTTATGAAATAAAAATCTTATCATATAAATTTTGACAAAACAAAACTCTTGCTTCTCACTGAACAGCAGTTGATATTTCTATTTACTGTGTACTTACTTTTTACGACTAGTTTAATTGCTTTTAATCGATTTTTTTTTATAGATCTAATATGAATATTTCATTTCTGAGATATCTTCAGGAACATTTGGCTAGGTTTATGTTTAGAAGTTTTCGGGCGTTTTCCCTAAGAAGTGTAAATACAACCTGTAAGATGTCTTCAAGGAAAATTATACGCTACGTGAGTGATTACAACCACACACAACATTATTCAATTGTTAAGCAACGGCGGGAAATAATTTCACGCGTTAATATTGTATCTACAATTAAAATATGTTTCAAAAATAAATCAATGAACTAATGCAAAACAATTTTTAATCCAACTGTTGAAAAATTTAATAAAAAATATTAATTATCAAAATTTTCGGTAGTTAAAACGAAAAAAAAATTTTAAAAATTATCAAAAAGTTACAAACTGAAAAGTGAAAAATCTGAACTTAATTAGTGAAAACTGAAAACAATATGCATCAAAATGTTTTACGCGTAATTAAATAAAATGAAAAAATAAACCAATGTAATATATAACAAATGAAAAAATATAATTAATAAAAATATAAAACCCAAATTAAATCTTAATTATTGTAAAAGCAATAGAAAATATGAATAAAAAATCGTTTTATATACACCGACAGTAATATGAAATTAATAACAAACAAATAAACACAAAACATTGCGAGAAATGACAGCCGGATAGTTCTTTCCGGATGATAATAGCATTTCATCCGTGACCGGATACTGGATGTCTTACCCCAAGATGATGAGTCAGCAATGCTATCGGAATGAAATCCTGGTACATCATCTATACTGTCATCGTGATAAATCTTGCTGCTATTCACTATTCTTCCCTCACCCCCTCTATCCGACCCCTCCCTCACTTTTCCTTCCCTTTCTTTTCCAGAATCCCAAGGATCGTTAAGCATTATCTGCTGTTCGAATTCTTGACTTTCGGGGGATAAATGGTAATTTTCTTTTCTTTATTTCCAGCAGGTGGGGAACATGCCAGTTAAATTTGTTGTAATTTTGGTTGAAATATGTAATCTTCAAACAAAAGTGACACGAGAATAAAAGATAGAATCGATTCCTTTTTACTTAACTCTCGATACATTTATCCTAAATCTGTTTCCGGGAATGCTCAAAGAAGAAAAAGATTGCTAAAATGACCTCGAATGTCAGTGGGTTTGATACTAGATCTAGCCAGATATCATCATATTGAGGTTAGGCATGAATATAAAATGTTCTATAACGCTTAATGTTAATACTATGGTGTCTAAAGGAAATTTGGTAATAATATTTCTAGCTCAGGTGTCGATCTTGTTACTTCCCTTTGGAATCAAAATGGTGATATGGTCATCTAATTTAACAACTTCCTTCGCTATAAGCAGTTCTGGTGAAACATATCAACACAATTAACAGATGGCACACTTTAATAAATATAAATTTATGAATCTTTACTCTACTAATTACTAATAATGCCTTAAATGCGTATCATTTAATTGGATTATTTTGGTTTTCGCTCTAGTGTTACTCTTCCTACGCGAGATAAATTGGATAGCGCTGACAGTTCAAAAAGAAGGCTGTAATGCCTTGTTGATTAGATATTTTATTACTGGAAGTCTTCAAATTCTGACTTAACCGAAGATCTACACCATGTTCTCTAAAGGTGGTTGAAACATGGTGCCCCCCCCAAGTGAATACTGTGCCTGCGGGGACATAGGGAACCCGATTCATTACGTAACTGACTGCCCAATCACGAGCTCATGGCATTTCACCAAGCCCAGTGCCCATCTAACAAGGGAATGGACCAGAAACATAATAAACAATACCCATTCAAGAACCAAAGTGATTGCCTTAATGAACTTTTTAATAGATCACAGAGATCTGTTTATTCCAGAGGACCAAGGAGAGGAGGATGACCAGCAAGGAGAATTGGACCTCCTGGACAATGATGAACAAGTACAGAGTGCTTAAGCCTTGTAGCTCTGTGCAACGTAACAACCTTTATTTTTCTAATTTTACTAACACTTTATTATTGTCCAGTTTGTACATAAGTTCACTTTTCTTTTTTTCTTTTTTATACTGTAGTTATTGTAGCTAATGACCAATCCATCTGCATTATTCTTGTTGAATTGTAAACTATAATTTTAATCTGTATATAGCTTTTGTTGTAAGTAAATGTAAGTAATGTGTAATGTTAAGTATAACTTAGCCTTTCTCGAGAGAGAGTACCATATGTTATTTATATTTATATTAAACTAACCTAGGGAATAACAAGGAGAACTAACAACCTTGCTGAACCAAGTCTATTCAACAACCTATTTCTTTTTCTAGCTTTACTAACTTCTTATTATTATCTTGCATGTTTGCTTAAGCTAAATTGAATACCCTGATGTTAAATTGTATATCTTGTAATTTCCATTGTGCCAATGTTTTATTGCAATGTATCTTGTTTTGATGTTCCATAAACTTGTCAATTGGGGACAGCCAGAGGCAGCAGAGGGGTGCCCTACAGATGTATCTTGAGCTGTTGCGTACGGAGTTCGGAACTGTTGCGGGGGCGGTGCCACTTTCTTTTATTCTTTCTAGCAACTCCCATCTAAACTGGTAGAACCCTTCTTGGGTTAGGTACAGGGAAGTTGGCTGGTGTATACATGTGAAACAGATGGTGGTCGCAATAACTTCCAAGTAAAATGATACTTCTAGGGGTGGCAGATCAACTATTTTTGAGTTTTCTAGTGGTCCCTGTTTTTAAATTACAAAAATTCCAACCTTGTTGCTTCCACCCAACTGGTGGAGCCTAATTCCAGACCACGTACATGTCATTTAACACAGCTTAAAGTAGGCTCCTAACAACTAAAACACCCACATCCAAGGAGTAATTTGGTTCTATGAACTGGTAAGTTTAAAGACGGATAGCTTACTTTTCTGTCACCAGTTCAGTTAAAATTAATATTATAACAGTTAGAGTGAAAAAGAGTTTAGTTTTGCAAGTAATTGAGAGTGGTTTTGTTGTTCTATGGTCAATATTTTCCTCACGAGAATTGATCTCAGAGTAACAAATATATTGAAGTAGGCTCTGAACCTTTGTACTATATTATTCATGCTCGAGATTAGAATCGAACCCGCATACTTTTAAAATAAAATTAGAATATCATGTAAAATGGAAGGAATATCGAAATGTAGTATTTTGTACTGTCACCTGCTGGTTCTCATGTAATCTCATTTTGGATTCAACAAAAATCACTATATTTATTTGATTATTGTGCGGGTCAGTACGTTATTCTGTCATCTCACCAACTGAAAAAGAATCATCATTGATCATCAATTATTCAACAATCATTATGCTTGATGAACTTTTATGATTAAAAGAAGTGTTATAGCAAGGATTACTATATCCATATAAACCACGGAATCTCTGTTGGATTCCACTCCAAAATGATTAAATATCTTTATTATTAAGATTTCAATTGAGTATGTTTTCCTTAAGTTTTCAATTGAGTTCAATTTACTAATTTTTCAATTGAGAAATCAGTATGAAGTTGCTCTTCTTACTGATTTCTCAATTGAAAACTTAAAGACTTGTCTTACTATAAAGCATATGTCTAGTAAATACCATTCACTTTCTTGTATCCTTTTTCATATAAAATTTTTAATGGATATGTAAATATAGTTTTAACAGAAAAATATTATTAAAAATGCTTAAGCTTTACTGAGTGAAATATTTTCAATAAAGAATAGCGAGAAAAAATCATTCAAGAATTCAAAGCGAATTGTCATGAATAATCTGTTACTTTTAAACGGAAAAAAAAATCGTAGATTTTTCAGAAGTTTCCATAGGGAATGAAGCGATGGTAAATTTTGCTGTTTTAGTGAGAGTATTCTGAATGGAACACCGACCCACCCAAAGGTATGCGGTGAGTGAACGTCGTTGCGTAATCCAGTCCAGAGATGCACCACAAGGCCGAAGCCAAGATTCATGTGGTCGCAAAAGTCAAATGACTGAAAGAACTCCCAGCAAGTGGTGGGATGACCCAAACCACTGTAAATAAAGGGCTCAAAGTGATGGGGCGAGAGAGACGTTCATTGGAACTCGCTCTGGCTGGAAGAGGGGGGCCAACTTGGCCTATATTTTAGTGAGAGTATATAATATTCCATGCCTCTCTGACGTAACATGTCTACAGATAGGTGTCGACCTGTAACAGTTCTATTTTGTCCCATTCGAAACAACTGTAATTACCTGAAACCACCAATTACTTTGGAAGATTCAGATACGAAGTTAACATCTGAAATGTAGGCAAATTCCCAATATATTCCAATCCCTATTGTGTCCTGTTCATGGCTTCACCGTGGCAAATGGGGGACTCCTGGAAAGAGAGGGTGAAGTGTATCGGGAGTCATTCATTTCTGGTAGATCATCTCTAGACTTGTAGTTTACTTCATTTTTTCCTGCTAGCACTAACAGGCAAAGCTGTTAAATCAGCCTTCAACTCTTGGATGCACCAGGCTTTGGCCGACAGAAGCTGTCTCCCTTAATCAATGAACATCCGCCACTTACTATGAGTTGCATTCTATTGGAATAAAATATGTCCTGGCCATCTGGAGCATTCTACCTGCTCATGATTGGTACTCTGGTGGTGGTCATGATAATTCCATTGCTTTGAAGGGTTCTAGAGATGACCAGATTACAGACTCTAGGTTTGCTAGTGGTTATCTCCTTTGTATAATATTTGATGGCACACGTAAGCTCTATCCTACCTGTTGTAAAGGTGGTGTCGACCGGGCTAGTACCCAACACCTTCTTTTGTATCTGAGATTTAATAACTAGAATTTCCTTGCGAATCCACTGCTGTTCTTTATTTTCTGAGGATTAAGGGGGTCGTGGATCTGGTGTAGCAATGCTACATTAGATGGGATCAGAAACAATAACAACAAGATATTGATGGACAACAAGATAACAAATGGGAAAGATATTGAATTTTACCAATTTTCAACGTGTCTTTAACATGATGATTTTTGTCTGTTTTGGATAGTGTACCTCTTTTCTTCTGGAAACAAAAAAGCAGCCTTTTCCTGTTACGTCTACAAGATTATCTTTATTACGTTACATTTTTTTCAAAGATAACCCTCACTCAGAAATAATTAAACTGACAAATGAATGGTTCGCTCTCTGGCTTTCAATTCAACGTTCTTAAGTTTGATACCTAACTTGAGATGGATGTTTTTAGTCATTGAAAGCTCGCTTTTAATGGCAAGTCTCGGATTCACCTCTCAGGAAAACAAGCGACAAACTAATATGAATTCAGCCTACCTGAAGTAATCGAGGCCGCCTAAATAGTATTCCTTTTCTGGATGCGCATGTATTGTTACCTACGAGATTGAATTATAGATATTTCCCAAAACTCTTATACAGAATCGATGCCTGCCGTCGTATCTGCAGACTCACAAGAAAATGTTTGCTTTTTAGAGAAATAATAGATAAGGGTTCATTTAGCTTTTTTTAATAATTGCTTTTTGGTGCACTTTTCAATAAATTATTGTTTATGACCCTTAAAATGGAAAGTCAGTCATTAAACACTGTAAAGTGATGGCAAAGATTTGGTCACACAATGATGAAAGAAGTTTCGTCTCCGTATAAATGGCAGACAAGACGGGACTACAGTATGAATGGGGAAAGAAGGGCCGTGATAGCCCAGAGGTTAGGGTATCGGCCCTCCATCCGGAAGGACGGGGTTCGATTCTCAATGCCGTCAAAGACCCACTGAGTACATGTGATATACTTGCTCGTATAAATCTGTGGAATCGAAAGTCCTGTGGTTAGTCGTTGAGCAGTTACCATGGGTGCAATGGTCTGGAGAAAATTACCTCCCCTTCAGATCAATGCCAAAATTGAGGGAGTTGATCCTCTGGTGCTGCCATCTATCGGAGGATTTGAAGAGCAAAATGTCGTACTTTCACCTCCATGGTGCTCTGATTAAACGAAAGACGCTCCCAATTGACTTAAATTCGCATAGCCTAAGCTTAGCGAGCTTGGCTTGTCCAAGTGTCATTAGGAACAACAACAACGGAGAAAGAAAGTGTAACTTTCGTGGGGAGGAGACCTGATACCTGAAAATATAAGATTCTTGAGCTAGGCTCTTGTGTCGAACTCATCATTTTACCCTGTTTGAAATTACATGGCTGTATTGGCTATGCATAAAACATGCTCCCTTGAGAAATAGGTACAAATGTATAAAAGACACAAAACAAATATGCAGCAAACAACATTCAAAATTTGATTTTGTTGTTTTCCAGCGATATAATCTAACTGCGCAGTGTTTACGAAGAGCTGATATGCGTTATCAAGGAAATGCCTGAAATTTCAAAGCATTTGTAATTTTGTGATTAAATAAATTGTGTGTAAAAATCAAATTTCGAAAGAAAAATTTTATTTCTAAGAATCAAGAATTTTAAAGATTAGTAAAAATAAGAATCTTATTTTTAATTATAATGAAAAACAACCTTATCGCAAAAATAGTAATTATTCAGACAAAGCACAATCTAAATTCTTTAACTTGTTGATTGTTTAAAACTTTTATTCAAGTACTTTTTGGTTACCGTATAAATAAACTTATAAAATTATACCATGCATATGTAAAATTTCATACATTAAGTATCAATAAAATTAACTATCTAGTATTCTGTAATATGAAATTTTATAATTTGTTGTTGTTTACTAATGACAATTGGACAAGCCAAGCTCGCTATGCCTTGGCTATGCGAATTAACTCAATTGGGAGCGTCTTTCGTTTTAATCAGAGCAACATGAAGGTGAAAGTACGACTTTGCTCAACACACATGCCATAGGTACCCGTTTATAGGGTAGGCAACCATTCACACCTCATTCATACAAGGAAAGGACAAAGACAGGATAGATAGAGAAAGAAAAGTACACCCATGCCTGAACCGGGATTCGAACCCAGGACCTCCTTATCCGCAGTCAGGCACGCTGACCACTAGACAAACATTTATCCTATAAAGTGATGTGGCAGGTATTAATATTTAATGTTCTACTTTGAAATGACCACAAATAGAAAACGTTATGAGACAAAAGTTAATAATTGTTTACAAGATTTGTCACATTTTTTCGCTGTGAAAAATCATCACCATCGAGAAAAGGTGGCGTGTGGAATATTGTTAAGCGAAATAAGAAAGGGAAGACATTTGTTATAAATGGAAAAAAATTAACTCGCTCCCCAAAGCCACTATTTATGGTGAAAGAAACAAAGAAAAATGTAGCCGATATTGAATGATGTGGTACACCCCGTGTCTGCAATAATCCTCCACTTACTAGTGTTGTGAATGTATTGTTGCGATTAAACCTACTTTCAAGAAAAGGTGGAAACTGCAATTAACCTGTTTTATAACAGATAGCTAGGTAATGATGATCAATTTTGAAGCTTTATGCTAACTATGAGCTCACATTGGTAAAACAAGGAATTTTTAAGAATTGATTCAGTCCATGAGAATAATGCAAGGTGGTTGAGTTTTCGTCGCTTAGAAGCAAGATCCTAGGAGAAAACCTCTAAAATTTGACCTTCCACAAAGATGGGTATCACTTCATTTGGAAGACATTGCCACCACGGT
The DNA here is from genome assembly GCA_037975125.1 of Latrodectus hesperus. Lineage (NCBI taxonomy): Eukaryota > Metazoa > Arthropoda > Arachnida > Araneae > Theridiidae > Latrodectus > Latrodectus hesperus. The sequence continues at coordinate 108,315,287 of CM075852.1, read as the reverse complement.
GTATTTAAAGTGCCCCAGCCATTTTTAAGGAATACGGTGGATCTTTGATTAATTCGGGAATCGATCTCAATACCTTCGGATTTTAAAAACGATACTTTTTCCAATCCGACTTCCGCCGGTTCAAATTTAAAATATATTACGTTTCCATTTTCCTATTTTTGATAACACAATAAATCGCTTCATAATTTTGACACTTAATTCAGTGACGAGGTCAGCACACGAGTTGTCATCGTTGCCTCCATGACGCATTATATTTTTAGAGGGATACTTGATAGTTACAAGCCCTCTCAAAACAATAATCATAAATATATCAAAAAACTATCTTCTGATCCCAAGGCCAAAAAAATGTGTCTAATAAGTATCGCGACTATTCTCTAATAAGACTTCGACTATTCATTATTATTGTCTAATAAGACTTCGACTATTCATTACTATTGTCTAATAAGACTTCGACTATTCATTACCATTGTCTAATAAGACTTCGACTATTCTTTATTATTGTCTAATAAGACTTCGACTATTCATAAACATTTATAAATTTCGTTTGTTTGTCGTTCAACGGCCATTGTTTACACACAAAGGATAATTAGACCGGGATCTAGGATTTAAATAGTTTTCAAACCACTACAAAATCCCGAGTCCTAGATGGAATTGAAGCCTACGAATTGTTGAACAGAAGGCAAGAACACCAAGCATTCAGTTCCCAGCTTGTTTCATTTGTCACCATTTTCGGCATCCTATTTCTTTCTACTGAAAACAATTAACACTACCAACCTCCTCACAATTTTGAACCACGATCGAGTAACGAAGTCAGTACCCGAGCTGGTATCTTTTCCATAACACGCCATATCAGCACGTAGATATTGAAGAACTTTCGTTATCCAAATTTGCTCTCAATTTGAAAGTCTTCAATTTTATCAAGTATCAATTATATCTTACAAAAAAAGGCGCTCCGTGGCTGAGTGGTCTAAAGCACCACCGCTAATCGCTTGAGAGCGTAGGAGTGTGGGTTCGATTCCCACCGTGGTCCTGGGTGTTTTCTTCGTTATTCTTCTGTGGTTGTACATCTGTCATTGTGCTATTTGTCCTATTATCGACGAAGACTTACAAGCGGATCTCAAGAATCAAGCATACAAGTCTGAATATATGTAATAAAATAAATAAATAAATAAATAAATATTTACAAAAAAAATCGTTATTATAACACTATATTTCCTTACCTTATTTTTCAATTTCTTAACAATTTTAAAAATAGTAACATTTTCATTTCTTTAAAATTTGAAATAATTATTACTAGTACATCATTACTGAGATCAACGACATCTAACTCAGTAATTTTCATTTTATGGCCATGTTCATTTACGATTTTGTTTTTTAATACAGTTTTATTTAAATATTTGAACTTTTAATTAAAAGAAAGCAGTTTAAGATAATATAAAATACATTTATTTAATTTATTTGACGCATAAAGAAGTTTTGTTACAACTAATACTTTACGAACAATTGTTGCAATTTCACTCGTTATTTTTCTGTGTTTTTCCAATTTTTTTTATTCCGTGCATTGTATTTTACATATTCAGATAATTAATGGTTTATTGAAATAGTTAAATAAATGAGAAGGACATTCCATTCAACAAAAGCTCTAATGAAGTGTAGAAATCTTTATTAAATGTATCAGAAAAAGCCTGAGTTTATGCATTATTTATTCAGCTCCTTTTATGAGAGAGATGCCGAAGGAAAATTTAATTTACCCTTTGTTAAACGTTACATTCAATATTCATTAAATTACGATGTATAAAAGTATCTTTTAAATAAAGAAAGAGTATATTTGTGTTAGTAGCCAACGTATTTGCTGCGGGGGGAGGGAAATAATTCCTTTTGGTTGATTAGCATTTTTTTAAAGACATTTCAAATATTGAGTTATAAGTTGTGTTGAAGCAATACATTAAGCTATTATTTTCACATTAAGCTATATATGTAATTTTAAACTTAACTTATTTAATACAATTATAAATTATGAATTATATATATATATATATATATATATATATATATATATATATATATATATATATATATATATATATATATATATATATATATATATATATATATATATCCACTCGTGTGTTGTGAATGTTTGAAGAGAACACTGTATTCAGGTATTGACTGCCATAGAAGGAAACAACGAGGGGGTTGACCATGTATATGTGGTTAGCGACAACATAGACCATGAATTTTTACCACAGCCTTGTAAAACCTTATAGGCATAGACTTTTCAGCCCGTTGATGTTATGCATGCAGAAGCTGTGACCTATTAAACAGGAAAAACACAGTGATTTTCCTCCACCATTTCGCTCTTGGACCACAATATTAGCATAAGGACATGCAAATACACAAGCACATTAATTTTGTGTAAGTCTGCATTTATTTACTTCACACCATAGCTGCACGATGAGCCATAAGCAACGGTTTTGGAGCAAATAGAGAAAATTTTCTGTGGAATAATATCTAGTTATAATCAAGATAATGACAACTATTGATTAACTGTTATATTTAATCGTTTCGGATTATTTTAATTATATATATATAAGCAACATATTTCTCAATTTGTCTTATATTCTTATATTTTGTTAAAGCATCTCTACCTTAGACTATAATACAATGTAATGTTGTAATGTAAGTACGTATGCACGTTGTGTTACATAGGATGCATGCCAAAAGTTCCATCGAGACCAATTATTCACCGCTGCTGTGGCTTTAAAATTTAGAGAAGAAAGTGTCAGCTCAGTTGTCGACCTCGTAGCTTTGTCATGGCGCTTGGTAAAGAAGACGTTTGGTTAAGTTTAAGTTAAACAGCATGGCATTTGATATTTGTGACGTGCATATGCAGCTTTAAACGTGTTGTAATAACCTGATTTATTTTGTATCCGTATCTTATAATAAGCAGCTTCTTATTTTTCTCAACTGAAGCTACTAAATATTGACAAATACCTCGTTATTTTGAATTGTAATAAAATGACTCAATCGACACCTGAGTTGGCCACCTTCTCTGAAAATTGCAATGTCATCCATATCAACGAGTTAAAATTAAATTCTATATTCAATGCACGTATACACTCTCAATACTACAGTTTTCGTTTCGGTAAGGTACTGAACCGGTTACCTTCCGCATGATACTCATTATATTATCTTGGTGTCAAAACTTAATTAAACATTATTGTTTATTTAGATATATTTTTTGTAAAATCAAAAAGAATTCTTTCTTAAGATCCAAGATAAATAATATGTCTAAATATTTTGATATAATTCAGAGTTTTTTTTTAATATTTTCCTTAAAAATAATATAGAAATTATAAGACCAAATAAAAATATTACCTTCACTTTTGTTGTATAAAAAAAGTCAACTCCATTGCGCAATCGTTCGGTTCGCTGTCCTTTTGTGATGAGAAGCAAACGCTAGAAATCATAACTCTGAGAGAAAAGACATTATCCCTTTGGATGTTGCTATTTCCGATTCTCTTGTCACAAATCCAAGAAGAAAAGTCACTGCTCTATTTCGTAACTCAAAATGATCAATTTTTTTTTACGACGGCTCGTTGCAACAATAGGACATAAAGTCACTTGCCCAATTCGACACGTCACTCCAAGCCCTTGCGGCTGGAGATTTAAGATCCACTTTGGCTCTTCACCGAGGGGGGGAGGGGCTTCATGTACAGAAAGTGTACTAAGTCACGCGAATTGTGAATTTTTTTTTTGTAAGAAATGCGTTAAGGCGATGAAGCATTGGACGGAAAATTCATTCAAGTTTCCTGATAACAGTTGCAGACTGTTTTAGAAGCGGTGACAGCTCTGGCTGTTGGAAACGACACCTTGCTGTCGAGAAAAGAATGAAGACCCGTTAGGCATGACTCAAACTGTTGGCGGAACAGACGGATGAAAGACTTCCCTGCTTAGAACCATTGCATCATTCTTTTTCTTACCCCAAAACATCTTTCTTCTGTTTTTAGAAATGAAGAAGTTATCTCAGCCTGAAAGGATTGTGCTCTTCGAAGTGAAAGATTCCGAGTTCGATTCCAACCTCTGTTGAACAATGTACTAATTTCCCGTGTTTTAGGACTTCCTATAAGTTAATACGGCTCATGATAACAGTCTCAGAAGGTTGTAAGAAATGGTGTACCTGGGGCTTGAGCAGCTACGAGGCGCGTCGGCAGGTGGTGGATAGCCGAATGTCCTGTAGAAATGAGAGGATAGCCTTGAATATAGAATCAGAAGCTATGGACCAGCTTCCTTAAGCCCCGGTGTTATGCGACCCGTGCCTAGGGTTATTTGGAACCGCGGTAATGGTGTCTTAACGGAGCCTCTAGTTGCCTGGCGAACATCTAGAGTAATTTGCCTTGCCCAGTAACTCAGGCAATGCTGGGTGGACTCTCATATTACTTGAGCTTATTAATTGTTATCTTGTGGCTGAAAAGACACAAGAAATAACAAACCTTTCTGCATTTGCAGGTGAAGCCTCTGAAGTAGACCTTGCTGAAAAAGACAAGGGAACTCAGAGGCAATCTTGTAAAGAGGCAGTAATGAATCCTTCACAGGAGATAGAAGTGACCTCCAAACCATCTTCTTCTGGTGAAAGTCAGGAAGCTATCGCTAGCATGACTGACTCTCAGACCAGAATCATTTGTGGATCATCAGTGAGGATTGCCATTGAAATTCTAAGATGGTCTAGGCAGAAGATACGTTTAATCGTAGGCTTCATAACTGGGCACTACTATTTCAGAAAACACATCCATAAAATGGGACTGTTTCAGCAAGACCCTATCTGCAGGAAATGTTATACGCAAGAGGAAACGGCCAAGCATATCATTTACGAATGCGAGGCTCTTGCCCTCCCTAGATTAACTTCTTTAGGCATCATCCATACTAGAGAGTTACACCTAGACTCCATTAAAGGATTATCGGACTTTATTAATAAAGTGGGTGACCCGAGTAACTGGAACTAGGAAACATTGGGTTTGGAGTTAATGGTACAAAATGCTGATTAAAGCAGAGGTGCCAATGACATACAAACCCAACCTTAAGAAGAAGAAGAAGGAATGGTGTATTCAAGTGCTCTACAATAGTTTAATTTCCTCCCCGTTCAGATTAATGTCAAAATTGAGGGAGTGCATTCTCTGGTGCTGCCATCTATCGGAGGATTTAAAAAAGAGCAAAGACGTACTTTCACCTTCATGGTGCTCTGATTAAACGAAAGACGCTCCCTATTGACTTAAATTCGCATTGCCAAGGCATAGCGAGCGTGGCTAGTCCAAGTGTCATAAGTAACAACAACAACAATAGTCTTCCGATATAGCCTTTAATGCTAGATTATAGCCTTCGTAATACTAGATTGCTATAATCTTACTGCATGGAATAGTAATAAAATGGATACACCAGGATATAGCTTTAGGATGACTTATTTCGGATAGATTTCGTCCCTAGGTTCGAATCTTGTCACTATTGAATAAAGAGAGATTAATACATTTGTGCTAGTTGTATGCTTGTTTGTATGTGGGTGTTTGGTTTTCTCCCCTTTCTCGACATGAAATATGGGAATACTTCCCACTACTAACATTAAACACTTCCAGAGCACAGTGGATGTTGTTCCATGCCTTACCGCAGAAAAAATTTCATTTCGATAGCTTTTCTAAAGTTTTTTCAAATGAGTTGCATAAAATGTCCTCGGTTTGAAAGATGAAATATTTTAAAGTATTTTAAATCAGTAAAGAGCTGAGATAGTGCTATGGGAGATAATTCTTATATCCCTGAAAAGAAGGTTTGCGACTTGATTCTATCAAAAATTATATGCTAAATAATCTGATGAATGTTAACTTTCACAAAGTATTTAATCAATTTGGTGAAGTTACAGTTTTCCATATCAAGAGTCAATTTCGTCTCTTGAATTTGTTTCAAAATAACAAACTTGCCCTGATTTGGTAGTTAAAAATAGACAAAACAGTCAATGAACTTAATAAAGCAATAAAATCAATAGTGTCTGTGCGTATATTATAACACAATTTAATTAATATTTAATTTTAACAACATTTATTTATTTTTCCTTTAACATTCATTTAATGTATTTAAATTTAATACAGTTTCTTTTTATTTATTTATTGTTATTAATTAAAAAGCAAATGGCCGCCCATCTTGTCTAGTGGTCAGTGTGCCTGACTACGGATAAGGAGGTTCTGGGTTCGAATCCCGGTTCGGGCATGGATGTACTTTCTCTCTCTCTCTATCCTGTCTTTGTCCTTTCCTTGTATGAATGAGGTGTGAATGGTTGCCTACTTTATAAACGGGTCCCTATGGCATGTGTGTACTGAAGAAGTTGGACTCCACACCAAAATAGGGTTCAGTTGGAAAAGTGGAGCAGCGCACCCCATGTTGCCAGCCTAGCTGGCACACGACAACAACAACAACAAAAAGCAAATGAGAGAAAGTTAGAGAAAAACATGAGAAAAATAACAATCAAAAACTTTAATCTCTGAATGTCAAATGCTGATATTTTATTTTTTCCTATTTAAAATATTATAATCTATTTTATCAATAGTTTTTTTAAAAGAACCCCAATTAATTTATATTCCCAATGTAACATTATATATTCCTACAATGTACGTGTGGGCATATAATTGTTAGAGTGATGGATTTTGAGTTACAATATAACCAGACTGAAATACAATGAATCGATAAAACGTTGCCAAAAGTTATCTATCAATTTCACTGTACTTGGCATCATTATAGTTTACCAATAAGATCGGTTGTAACTAGGTGCTCGATTAACTCGAGATTTTTAATGAATTACTACGAATACTTACTATTTATTATCAGATATAGCTCTCTTATTTCAAATTACCGTTTATGTTGACAAAAATTGAAAAAGTTTTATCATTCATATGCAACATAATCATCAGTGCAATTGTTTTTAACAGAATTTCACTAGACAGACTGTTACTTCAGGTTCTATAGATCAGATCTGTTACTATACATGGAATATCATTTGCTTTGATAAAGATGTGAAACATTTTAAAATTCACTTCAAAAGGATTGCGATGGTTAGTTATAATTTTATTTTTCAGTGTGTTACTCATTACAGTTCGTTATATTACGAACGTGCCGACCGATTGGCTGAGTGGTTAGCGTTCCTGACTCCTGAGCTGTGGGTCCCGGGTTCGAATCCCGGTTCGGGCATGGATGTTTCTTTCCTTCTCTGTGTTTCTCAGTCATCTCTTCTGTGATGTGTGTATGTTGTGGTATGAATCTGACCCACTCTATAAACGGGTTTGTGGTGGTATGGCGCGGGTAACGCTACTCGCCTCCCTGACTTGGTTCACAAGTGTTCACTGGGTAACGATAAATGAGTAGCAGTTTCTGGCCTTGTTGTGGCATAGGGTTCACTCACCTTTGTGTGCCCGCCTTTGGATAAAAAAGTATTACGAACGTTGATGGCATATAACGTATTCATGCTGTAGTGTTTTACACATTGCAATTTTGTTTTGCAATTGTTGCTGAACATTATATTTAAATTGAAGTGCACCATATTTATCTAATACGGAGAAATTTGGTTTCGGTGGGAACTGGGTAGAGAGAGAACCGGTTAAGTCATTTTTTGCACACTAAAGGTTATTAAATCGCGATTTATATAGTTTTAAAGGGATTCCTATCACTACAAACGTCCAGCCCCAAGATAGAAATCGAACCTAACGTCTTTTGAACTGAATAGAAGAATGCTAAATCAGTTGTTAACTTGGCAGAGAGAGTATATATAAACATGATATAGATATATTTGTATATATTTATGTGCAGAAGCCAGGTGGCGTTGTGGTGGCATTTCGCAATTTTAAAACAAAGGTCTCCCGCCCACCCTGTCTAGTGGTCAGAGTGCTTTACCGTGGATAGGGAGGTCTTGGGTTCGAATCCCATTTTGAGCATGGATGTACTTTCTCTCTCTGTCTATCCTGTCTTTGTCCTTTCCTTGTATGAATGGGTTATGAATGGTTGCCTACCCTATAAACGGGTACCTATAGCACTCCACACCAAAATATGGTTCAGTTGGAAAAGTAGAGCAGCGCACCCCATAATGCTAGCTTAGCTGGCGCAAGACAACAAAAACAACAAAACACAGGTCCACAGTACGATCCTCGGGCTGCCTAATGTCGACTCAGTCTTTCATTCCTTCAGTGGTTCTATAAAGCTGCGCACCAAGCATGCTTGGGAGCTAAATTCTGAGAGTTTCGCGTTATGCTGACCACAGTACCGGGGCATATGTTTCACACTACAGGACCCTCTGTTAAGAAAACAACAACAATAACAAACAGCTCAACAACAACCATGGGGCTTGGTCCCATGGCTGTTGTTGAGCAGCTGAGTTTAGTTGTATATGTGAACGATTTCTAAACTGTATTATTACGTCTGGGAATTAAAATCTTGATTATTAATTTAATGGTGAAATGGATTCCTAAAAAATATTTTCCGTTAACATTGCTTTGTTGTTGTTGTCTTGTGACAGCTAGGCTGGCAACATGGGGTGCGCTGCTCCACTTTTCCAATTGAACCATATTTGGTGTGGATTCCGACGTCTTCAGTACACACATGCCATAGGTATCCGTTTATAGGGTAGGCAACCATTCACACCTCATTCATACAAGGAAGGGACAAAGACAGGATAGATAGAGAGAGAAAGTACATCCATGCCCAAACCGAGATTCGAACCAGGAAACAGGCACACTGACTACTAGACAAGTTGGGCGGCAACATTACTTTGTGAAAAATTGATTTATTAACATTAATTACTGATCAACTGCGCATCATATGTTTAAGTCTATGAAATATTGATATAAATATAGTACGCAGTTGAAATAGTTTCTCCAGTAATTGGTAAAAATGCCCTGAACTCTACTAAATTGACCTTTGCTATTTAAAGAATTAGAGAAATAATTTCAACAAATGAAATTTACGCGTAAAAGCACTACATACTAGCCTTAAACTATTTATTTGAAATTTCTCATCCAATCATTTCCAAGAAGACATTTAAAATTCGATAATATAATGTTAATTCATTTCTTAATTCCTATGATAGCTTCAAATTATTTTAATTATAATTTGCTTTTCCTGTTCACATTAGGAAATTCTCGTTTAATATTCTAAAGTAGCGTCATCTTTCAAATTCTTATGTTTTTTTTTAAATTTAATTAATACTAATTAATGGTGTTGGAGCAGAGAGACATGAGAAAAAAATTATAATAATATAAAAATTGTACTTTAAAGATTGCATATTTACTTGCACTTTATTTAAATTTTAATTACAGAAAATAAATAAAAATTTCTCAAAATTTAACTATTTCTCTTTCAATTATTTATAGAATTTAAAGTATAAGAAAATAGGTACATTAATGAATTATTAATTTTCTACCATTTTCAGACTTAATTAAATTTGGCGCATGACTTTAAATATTAATTGGCATTCTTAGAATTAATTTATAATATGTTGAAATAGTTAGTCTCAATTTTCGTAATGAGTGCTTGTATAACAAATTTATATGATGAAAGTATACTAAATTCTTTTAATATATTCGTTTAAGTTAATTAAATATCTATTTATATATATTGAATTAGAGAAATGTATGTGAAACTATTAATTAATTTAATAATTAAGGAATTTTAATATTGTTTAAAACAGTTCATTTATTAAATATTTTCTAAAATATGTTTATAAATATTCCACATTTTTCATTTTAAATATTAATTATTTATTGTGAATATATGTTCTGCTAAAAAATCTTAAATATTAAATAAGGAAGTAATTACAGGCGGCAAATAGTTAAAAATATTCAAATTTAAAAATGTAATATATATATATATATATATATATATATATATATATATATATATATATATATATATATATATATATATATATATATATATATATATATATATATATATATATATATATTCATTCTTTCGAATGTATATTAATTATTAATCACTGTATTTATGTATTTTAAAGTATAAATTTTTCTATCCATAGTTTTCTTTTAAAATTAAAAAATAATATATTTAGCTCTATAAATAAATTTATTTTTGATTTTGTCTTTTTTGAAAAGGTATTCAAATTTGTTAGTTTTAGTTTAATTTCTTATTTTATTTAATTATTTTTAAAACAAAATATTTTCATGACTACAAATGAAAATTGACATTTTTTAAAAACTAATTCACTAAAATTTTAAATATACTTGTAAAAATTATATAATGGGAATAAAAAACAAAAATACATTTAAATTAAAAATAATTAAAATGTGTAAAAAAGTAATTTTCGTAAGAGCTGCGTGTGTTTAACTTTTAAGTCTTGATATATAATCTCCAGGAAATGCATTCACAGCCAAAAATGGCAACCCTGATTAATTTTTCCCTTTGGCTGATTTTCGGTATTCTCCACCAGGGCGTGACGTCACGATTTTCACGTGACCGCATCTGTAGCCTGTCCGCATGCGTTGAGTAGGATTCAGAGCGATCGATGGTATTATGCGAATTCTCGGCGATAAATAATTTTCGGCGCTGCTCGATTTATTTCGCATAATAACACCTAACATATGATCAAAGGGGTCCTCTTGCAAATTTTTTTTTACTTTGTTTGCGGGATGAATCTCAAGTTTCTCAGGGCGTTGAAAGATAATTTGGGATAGAAAAAAATTGTTTTTGCAGATAATTCAAGTATTAATTGATTAGCAACTTAATATTATCTAACAAGAATTCTTTCCTCAATAAATTTCTTTAATTTCAATTTTTTTTAAAAAAATTCATAAATTTATCATAGGATTTAAGAAGTTATTTTGAATTAATCTTTCTTTAAATCTATTAATCTGAAAAATAAGATTCATTGTTACAAACTTAGGAAATGCGAAATAGCGATTACTTATGTTTTGTATTAATGGTATCTTATTGACGAGTAATTTTAATATATAATTCATTTTTACTAATTAATAATATATTCATGATTTTTAATTTAAAAGTATAGACTTAAAAAGTTTATTACCAAGAAATTATATCATCAGATGAGTTTGGAATTTTTAATTAATTTATATAAATGACTATTTTTTTATTTGAATATAGCATATATTTTTTAAAAAAAAATATTTTAGCAGCAGAATACATTTTCAGACATTCTGTAGGCATTTTTAAAATAGGTTAAACTATAGAAATTCGGTACTATGAACCCATTTTTGAAAATTTGTTGTACAATCAAGTGACGAGGTCGACATCTGAACTGACGTCTTTATGATTGTGACATATCAACTGCGGAATATCGCCTTCTATGGATCATTCAACGTGTTCTTCTTAGCTCGACTCAGCTGTATTTCTTCAGCTCGACGAGAGATAATCTCAGCTGGCTAAAGTATCGAACTCGATACCTTCTGGTCATAATGCGACACTTTTCCTAACAAAATACTACGAATCCAAGTTTTAAAAAATATGAACTTTTTTCAATTTTCATTTAAATATAAAGATTTTAATAGTTGTTCCACCAAAAAAAAAATTTTAGAATTTTTCTAATAGTGAAATTATTTTTATTATCTATCCCATCATATTTATAAGTTGCCCTTATATTTTGAGATACATAATTTATTTATTTTTTAAATTGGCATGTGAAAAATTAAAAAAAATTGCATATGTTACTTATAGAATCTGAATTCCATCTACAGTTACAGTACAAAAAGGAAGCATTCTTTTTGTTACTATGGAAACAATTCAAAGAGCACATCTTTCGCGCCAGCTAAAAATATATTTAAAAATATTTCTGAGATAAAAGTTAACAATTATAATTTTGGTTCCACAGGAATAATCATTTATTAGTACTTTCTTTTCAATTTTGCTCTAAATTAAAATTAATTTCAGTAATTTCAAATCAATAAATAAAATTAATTTTTTCACATTTATCTATTAAAGCACTCTTTTAATATTCTAGTAATATATATTGAAATAGACTTTGTAAAATATTGAATCCTATAGGAGATATTTCTAGGAACAAAATCAATAAATTAAACAGTGCGTAGATATAGATATGATAACGAAAATAACTGCATTTCTTTCTTTTTTTTGTACATCTTCTTCATTGTACTGTTCTTTTAATCATAATAATTTTATAGGTAATACGATTTTATAATAAATTTTATAAATAAATTTATTTAATAATTAATAAATTATATAAATTTTATACTAGATTTTATAAATAATACGAATTTTTAAAAAGGAATCACTTTCGTTAAAAAATTTTTTTTGCATAGTTGTGAATATGTTTTATTCAAAAAGTATTCTAGCATAAAACTCACATGGATCTTCGGTAATTTTTTTAAAAAGTTTTTTGCCTTTATATGGGAAAGTTTTTTATCGAAAACTACCTGTTTAAATGCATTTATATGTGGAGTTTTCAGTTAAAACCTTCTCATATAAATGCATTTATTGCGGTATTTTTTTTTTTTTTTGCATAGGTTCCTATTAAATAAACCAACTTGGTGAGATAATATCTCCGAAGTATTGCATCATTCCAGATTCTTATTTTTGAAGCTTTTCAAAGAAAGCATCGTCTAATCATTTCATTTTAACTATGTTATTGGGTCAAGAAATATTCCTCAAGCAAAATCACCTACCAACAGCTGTTCTGATCCAAATAAAGAAAAGATTTGTTTTTGCTTCAAAATTATCGCTATTTCGATTTTGATTCCCAGGTATTAGATTTATGTAATTCCGTGATTAAATTTGTTGATTTTTTCGAGTTGCTTTTATCCACTTTATTTCTTATGGACCAAACTAAAAATATTTAAAGAGTTATGGTGAATTTTTTTCCCACATATAAGGTAAAATTCATGAAATACATTTTACAACGAGAAAACGGGCAAAACTGTTAACGAAATTTAAATAGATTTTTAATTTCTTGATATTTATTCATGAAATTAAAAAGTTAAGTCTCAGTATAAAAGAATAGAGAAATTGGAAAATATAGTATATTTTAAATTTGGTGTAAAATGAAAATAGTCGAACCTTATTCAATTATCTCTTTAAGGAGCTAAATTATTTTAAGGAGCTAAATTAAGGTTAAGGAGCTAAATTATTTCATTATAATAAAAAAAATTCCTTTTGATTTAAAACATTATGACAATTATTATTAATAGAAATAAAAATGGAAAATTAAGCAGCATACTTTTGAATACTTTCCTTTCAACTACATGAACAAGCCTTAAATGAAAGGTCAGCAAATGAAAGAGTCTAAAATAACGATTTCATTTAGAAACAAAATTTTAATCAAAAAACAAGCTTAAAAATAAAACCATTGCTTACAAAAATCAAAAATGAACTAAACTATATGTAATAATAAATAAAACTTTTAGAATGTAACAGATGTTGCCTTCCTATAAAATACAAAAGTAAAAAAAAAAAATAAAAATAAAAAAATAAAATAATATTAGGATTTCAATAATTAATAAATAAAATATTAACTGACTCTGCATTTAATCTTTAACACAAATAATAGAGAATTTTAATCATTTATTAAAATAACTATCAAAATATTTTGTCTAAAAGATGTCACGTTTTCTGTTAAAGTATCATTTCTCTGTAAAACCTTTAAAAAAATTCTTTTTTCTCATTAACAACACGATTAACATTAGTAACTTAAGTAGAAGTGAGATACTATCTGAAAGCAGCAGGTCAAATTCAATACATTGTAGAAATTCTTTTTTGTGTAAGATAATGATGTTTTTAAAAAAGATTTATTAGTGCGATTTTAGTATTAATTCGTTAAAGAATAGCTACAAGGAAGAATATTGACAAACTATTTTTTTTATCCAATGGCGGGCACATAAGGGTGACTGAATCCTATGCCACAACAAGGTCAGAAACTGCTACTCATTTATCTTTACCCAGCGAGCACCTGTGAACCAAGTCACGGAGGCGAGTAGCGTTACTCGCGCCGTATCACCACAAACCTGTTTATAGGGCGGGCCACATTCATACAACATCACAGAAGAAAGGATAGAGAAATACAGAGAGAACAGAGAAGGAAAGAAACATCCATGCCCGAACCGGGATTCGAACCCGGGACCAACAGCTCAGGAGTTAGGAACGCTAACCACTCAGCCAATCGATCGGCATATTGACAAACTAAGATTCAATAAATTAAAAAATTCAATGAATTTAAAAAAAAAATAATGTTTGATAGTCATTTATGCGATGAAATATTACTATTAAATGTTCTTAAACTTTTTATTATATTAAATGTCTTAAACATTTTATGATTCCATAAACATTTTATAAGTAATTATTTGTACCATATACATGAATATATCCTAAGAAAAGAGATGGCTTATCATTGCACTTTTATTATTAGCTCACAAAACTTAATTGGACTTGAATCTGCAGTTTAAAAATGATTTCACGGATCATTTTTAAAACTAATGAAGAGGGAATCGAATTCATAAGCAAATGGACAGAAAATACTCCTCCGTTTTTACAAATGTATAGTATATTTCTACAAAAAGATATACTCTATGTTTAACATAAACATTTTTTAAAAGGAAAGAAGTATTACTATTAATTATAGAAATCATGTATTTGAATCGTATGCCCATTGGCATCATATACATTTGATTTTAATTTACATGCAGATATTATGTATGCATATGTATATTTCGAAGCTTATATTTTTCGGATAACAGGAATTTCAATGATGAAGGAGCTATAGTTGGCTTTTCTTCGACAACTCATACATAGCCTATTTCCAAGTTACCTGCATAGAATAGGAGTACAACCCACTGATAGCTGTGCATGTGGAGAAGACGGTACTCCAATTCATTACGCTACGTCATGCCCCATCGCGAGTTCTTGGCACTTTCCTTAGCCCAGTGACAATCTGATAAGTGTCTGGCTCAAAAACATCACCATCAACAAGGCTGCAGAGCTAAAAGTTTTTAACCTTATAAACTTTCTCTTTGAATAGAGGGACTTAATAATTCCAGAGGAATAGGAAGATAATGATGCCCGTGATGGTGATAGACTTCACCTGGAAGAAGATGAGCCGCATACTCCATCTCTCTCATGTTCTACATTTAGACATTTCCCTCTCTACCTGTTGCATTTCGCCTGTTTTTCATCTCATTGTTCACTATTATTTGTTTGCTATTTCCTCACCATCAATCAGAGCTCTTACTTGATTACTTAATCACACTTATTGTCATCATCTTGTATTGACCTATCTTAATGTATAATGTATAACCTATCTAAACTTTTTGTATGTATAGCTTGGAATTTCATAAGACATAACTTACTTTGAGCCGATACACCCAACTATCAAATCCATACTAAATGCATTAATTATTCATGAATCATTATTACCTCATGAATTTGCAGTAAGTGCAGGTATATGTATTTAATTCTGTTTTATCATTTTTATTTTCCTTTTGTTTTTCCATTTATTTTCTTTATTTCTTGTATGCATGCCATTTGATTTGTATTTTATATGCCTGTCTTACCACATCCTGCCATGCATTTTGTCTGATACCTATTTTGAATGCTTCTTACGTGTTCACGTGTTAACTCTCAATTGCAACCCAATTTGTGTTAGACAGTGTACTTTACAAACCCTCTTCACTGTGTAAAAGCAATAATTTCCAGTGTCTCCATATGATTGCAAGCATAATTATATTGTCTTGTATGTAGGTGTTCCGTTTCCTTTTCTCTCCAGCGGGTCCATCAAATCTGGTAAAACCCTTTCAGGGTTAGGTACAGGGACCTCTGCTGGCGTTTACTTTACAACTCATACATAAGGCCGCAGTTGCCTGGTTGGTTAGAGCGTCGTTCTCATTTCGAATCTCAAAGTTGCAAATTCGAATCTCAGCTTAACCGAAGATCCGTCGTGTTTACTAATGGCGGCTGAAGAAAGTTAAAACTGAAGGTGGTCGCAATGTCATCCAAGTGAAATGATATTTCTGGGAGTGGTAAGCTAAACATTGGGATTCTGCTTGGTCCTTGCTTCAAAGTCACGAAAACTCCACCCGGGTGATTCTATCTAATTGCTAGAGACCATCTCAGGGCTTTGCACGCGGAAACATCCTGGGTAAATAAAAATTCATACATTAATATCGACATTTTCTGAAATTGGAGAATGTCGACATTCACCAAACATTGACGACACACACTAAATGCATCAGTGAACGTTCGAATATTTCATTATATTCTTCTACATTCGGTCTCTCACCAGTACTTGTCAAGAATCACAGATATGCTCTGTAAAAAGAGATGTACCGAGGTCAATAAAGAGACCAGGTCATTAAATGTATGTTTTCCGTCAAATCTTTTGTTCTGCAAGGAGTCATTCAGCTTTGATAGTTTTATGCAAGGTTTGCGAGCATGTTTTCTTAATTTTATTTTCCGTAATTCATACTGAAAAGATACTACAGTAAATCGTGATCTTTTCTTGAAAAGTTAAATGCATTAATTGTGTGTAAACGAGAAGAAAATTGCTTACACACACGCACACAAACTAGTTGCTCTATGTAATATATGAAACTCATACCAGAATAAGACACGGAAAAAAAATACTACAAGTTAAATACAAAAATATTACTCATGACGTTGTAATGTTTTATTTAATTTATGCAAGCATTGTTTAATAAAACACAATGGAGTTAAGAAAGGTATTGTTATGGAACCAATAATCAACTCCAAGTTAAACTCAAGTTGTCAAATTGATCTTATGTCGAGCAGATGGCGAATATAAGTTCATAATGGAGTATCAAAATCAATAAACTAAGTTAGTCTAGTACGGCCTTTGAAAACTAACTGAGCTGAAGAAGTTACGTGTCACGTTTTTCAATATTTTTAACATTTGGTGCTCCAACAATATGTCAATCAGATTGTGGTAGAGAATTCAGTTAATCAAGTCATATATGAACTTTGCGCTGTGTAGAAAGATATTAACAGAGTTCATGAGAAATCTCGTCATTTCAAACACAGGGATCAGTTGAAAATGCTAACCAGGATATGCAGAATATGCGAACTGAATGGATGAACCATAATGATGAAAATAAATGGTCAAATAGTTTGACCTCTGTTTAATTTTCCAAGGATACTATATACCACGATGGAAAACGCCGAAGTCCTTATGAAGACATGTTTGGTGTTAAAGGAAAAAGGGGCATAGATTGTCCTTTTTTCCTGGCGAAAATAGAAGAACAGTTTTAAGAAACTGTTAATACCTCAAAAAAAGGTTTATTAGAAAAAAATAAATAAAAATTAGGAAACCGAAGAACAACTCGAAGAAATTACCAATCTTTATGAAACCGAAGAACAACTCGAAGAAATTACCAATCTTTTTGAAACCGAAGAGCAACTTGAAGAAATTACCAATATTTTTGAAACCGAAGAAAAACTTGAAGAAATTACCAATCTTTTTGAAACCGAAGAACAGCTCGAAGAAATTACCAATCTTTTTGAAACCGAAGAATAACTCGAAGAAATTACCAATCTTTTTGAAACCGAAGAACAACTCGAAGAAATTACCAATCTTTTTGAAACCGAAGAACAACTCGAAGAAATTACCAATCTTTTTGAAACCGAAGAGCAACTTGAAGAAATTACCAATCTTTTTGAAACCGAAGAACAACTCGAAGAAATTACCAATCTTTTTGAAACCGAAGAGCAACTTGAAGAAATTACCAATCTTTTTGAAACCGAAGAATAACTCGAAGAAATTACCAATCTTTTTGAAACCGAAGAACAACTCGAAGAAATTACCAATCTTTTTGAAACCGAAGAACAACTCGAAGAAATTACCAATCTTTTTGAAACCGAAGAACAACTTGAAGAAATTACCAATCTTTTTGAAACCGAAGAACAACTCGAAGAAATTACCAATCTTTTTGAAACCGAAGAACAACTCGAAGAAATTACCAATCTTTTTGAAACCGAAGAGCAACTTGAAGAAATTGCCAATATTTATTGAAACCGAAGAAAAGCTTGAAGAAATTACCAATCTTTTTGAAACCGAAGAACAGCTCGAAGAAATTACCAATCTTTTTGAAACCGAAGAATAACTCTAAGAAATTATCAATCTTTTTGAAACAGAAGAACAGTTTAAAGAAACTGTTAATACCTCTGAAAAAATTTTAAGTGGTGTTCATAATGAAAACCATATTCCAAAAAAAAAATATTAAAGAAGACCTGGACTTTATCACGATTTCGGATCATGCGCTGACTGAAAAACACGAGTTAATTTCTGTAAAAAAAGACCTGTTGCGAAACAGAATCTTTTACTGTAAGCAACAAAAATATTACAAACCTCACAAAAGCTATTTCCTCATGCTCAAATTGGTGATATTATTACGAAAATATTGTTGGTTACTGAAGTCAACCGTGATCGTACAGAAAGCCGAAATGTGTAAGATGTTCTTTGAATAAAAAAAAAAATCTGACTTCTTATAAACTGGCAAATAAAAATGGCGCCTTCAACTAGCTTTATGCACGTAATCAGTACATAAATTGTAAAGAAAAGTTACTTTCCATTGATGAGATTTCTTCTCGAGAAATGTCACTGAGAGAAATAGCTGCAACTCATTCAAAAAGCTGGGACCAAGATTATACACAAGTATGATCTGTGGATCATCAACGAGTATTGCCTCTGAAATTCTAAGATGCTCTAGGCATTTAGAATTTTACGTTTATGTATTATGAAGCCTACGAAAGATACGAAAGATACTAGAATTATGAAGCCTACGAAAGATACGTTTAATCGTAGGCTTCATAACTGGGCACTACTATTTCAGAAAACACCTCCATAAAATGGTACTGTTTCATCAAGAACCTATCTGCAGGAAATGTTATACGCAAGAGGAAACAGCCAAGCATATCATTGACGAATGCGAGGCTCTTGCCCTCCCTAGATTAACTTCTTTTGGCATCATCCATACTAGAGAGTTACACCTAGACTCCATTACAGGGTTATATCGGACTTTATTAATAAAGTGGGTGACCCGAGCAACTGGAACTAGGAAACATTGGGTTTGGAGTTAATAGTACAAAATGCTGATAAAAGCAGAGGTGCTCAATGACATTCAAACCCAACTTTAAGAAGAAGGAGAAGATTATACACGCTGTTACTACAGAAATAAGTATTCCACAAATTAATGCAATTTTAAAAGCAACGCAGTCTTGTGCAATTCAAAGTAGCATAGCAGGTTAAGTTGTTATAGTAAATAAGATTTGAATCACATAAACAAGTAAAATGTGCATTACCATTATTTTCTTTTCTAGTTTAGAATCAACTGCACAATTAATTATTTTTATTTCTATAATTTTCTTTCCTCGATTAGAATGTAATGTTTATTTTATGTTCTTGGTCACTTCTCTCAGAAAGAGAAGCAAAACAGTGACCTAATCCTTATGGCAATTTTATCTCGCTACTGAAATACGGAGAACAAAATATGTATCTCCGGCATTATCAACATTCATCACTAGTACATGGTGAATGTCGACATTTACCAGTGCAAGTCAGAAATAAATGTATTTAGCAAATATTTCGGATATTTACCAGGTTACTTGGTGAATGTTGATATTCACTGGTGAAAGTTAACATTCATCATTTCGGTCTTTCACCGTAACATATACACACAGAAATCTATGTAAGCAATTAAATTAATGACTTATTAGAATTTTTACCATTAATGATGCCGACCGCCTTGTCTAGTGGTCAGTGTGCCTGACTGCGGATAAGGAGGTCATGGATTTGAATCCCGATTCGGGCATGGATGTACTTTCTCTCTCTCTCTATCCTGTCATTGTTCCTTCCTTGTATGAATGAGTTGTGAATGGTTGCCTACCCTATAAACGGTTTCCTTTGGCATGTGTGTACTGAAGAAGTCGGATTCCACACCAAATATGGTTCAGTTGGAAAAGTGGAGCAGCGCACCCCATGTTGCCAGCCTAGATTGCACACGACACCAACAACAAAAACCATTAATGATAACTTATAAAATTTTTGACTTTACAATTTTCAAATAACAGATTATGACACCGTATAGGGCTGCTGTAAGATACTTTCTAAGTCCATAGCGTCAGTTGTCTTCTGGGAGGATTTATTATATCGTTCGTATTCAAGTGTGACAAAGAAAGAAACCCGGAAAATTTCCTACGTGACACACAAGTGCATGCAGAAATCAGAAAACGCAACATCCTGCTTTGTTCAACAGCAGCTGGGATCGAACCTAGAACCTTATGTACCTAACTGCGCTGTCCTATATTAGGTCACAGTGAGCCTCTGAAAAGTTTTCAAAATGAATATTAAATTTTATTTCTTTTAATCCATAACATCTTTAACTGTCAGACTAGTAACATTGGCGACTGACTTGCACAATTTTGGCGACAATGGCTCTGTAGTCTGCAATGAAACGAATGACAGATACTCGAGAATTTAATTAGGCAATCGTAGCATTATTTAAGTGATCGCCATTTTCCCTTAACTTGGATTCTGAGAGTTTTAATTTGTTTCTTGCAAACTGCAGTTTGAGCGTCGCAAATGTATTGAGGAATAAAGTTCGGATAGAACCGGGTTGCATGGTAACTTATGTGGAAATCAACGACTTTGACTCATCAAGTGATAGACAAGACTTTAAAATAGTTGTCCACAAAGGAATTGTTAAAAATAGAAAGAAATTAAAAAATGGTTGCTTAAATTGATACCCGATCAATCCTCTTCGGATCTTCAACTTTTGGAACTTCGTTTTCGGATCCTAAAATCGATGATATCTCACTTCTATAATAGATCAGTTCTAAAATGGTAGATGGTATGGTAGAAATTTTGTAAAAAAGCTTATATATATATATATATATATATATATATATATATATATATATATATATATATATATATATATATATATATATATATATATATATATATATATGTATGTATTTAATTTCAAACTTAGACCTGGATGTTGTTGATCGAAATCCAATTTAAAATTCAGAATCTGATTTTATTAGCGTCTTCATTATATGTGTTGCCGCCCAACTTGTCTAGTGGTCAGAGTACCTGACTGCCGATAGGGGAGGTCCTGGGTTTGAATCCCGGTTTGGGCATGGGTGTACTTTCTCTCTCTATGTCTTTGTTCTTTCCTTGTATGAATGGGTTGTGAATGGTTGCCTACCCTATAAACGGATATCTATGGTATGTGTGGCTGAGCTGGCAGCCAAATGGTTAGCACTCTTGCCTTCGGTTGAACAGTTCGTGGGTTCGAATCCATCTTTGGGCATGGGTGTTTGTAGTGGTTCGGAATCCACTTTAAACCGTAGGTCCCGATCTAATTAGCCCTCGTGTGCAAAATATGACCGTTGAGCGACAAACATACCAAACCTATGGTATGTGTGTACTGAGGAAATCGGACTCCACACCAAAATACGGTTCAGTTGGGAAAGTGGAGCAGCGCACCCCATAATGCCAGCCTAGCTGGCATACGACACAACAACAATATTAAATGTGTTTATATTCAATCATGTTGTTAACGAAAAAAATATAGAAAAAAATTTAAACATACATAATTGAGAAGTTTGAAGTATAATTGAAAATACTGCTTACAATAAAACAATGCCGTGTAACTCATAATCACATATTTATTGTATATTATTATTATATTTGGTATTTTATTTTATTTATCATTGAATTTATTACAAAGTCAGAATGTCTATCGACTTTTATTTTTTATTTTTCTTTCCCTTTAAATTAATTTTCTTTTCGGCATAGAAGTTTTTGAGAAATCGATTAAGTCTTCTTTTGCGGCATTTTGATATAAAACTCGCCTTTCTTTGTTTACCCATTTGTGATTATTATTATTTTTTTAGTGTTCGCTGTTGAGTAATTTAAAAAATCAAAAGCTTTTCCTTTTGTTTATTTTTTTTTAAATATTTGTTTATGAGAAGTTTTGCTTCATTTTTTTAATTTTATTCTTTGTTTCCTTTTCTCCTTTGATGGGTGCTTTTAATATTAATCTTCTATTTTTACCGTTTTATTTTCTTGATATTTTATTGACCATAAATAAAGGTTTTTTTATTCATTATTTAGTGTGCAATACATTGATCTATTAATTCTACCGAATTTGTTTTTTTTAAAATTTATTTTTGTGTATTATGTTTTTTATTTTCACCTATTTTTTATAGTATATGCCGTAGAATAAGAGTAAATACTCTTTTCAAAGTATTTACTCTTCTTCTACGGCATATTCTAACATAAAAGTGTTGTTAATTGTGATTATATCCTTTTTTATATTCTTTATCTAAATAATAATAAGAAAGTCAAATCAACTTTATTTTTAATTAAATGCATTTCAAAGGGAATATTTATATTTAACTAATCTTTTGAATCTCTCTCATATAGTTTTTGAAACACATCTTTCATTGTCTCATGGTGTGACGTGGCAAGATTTTTTTCTCGTCTTTTACGTGTTGTCTTCATCATAATTCAAATTTAGATTTATTTCTTTGTTTTCTTATTAGCTTTAAATAATTTTAATGTTTTTCAAGATATTACTGCTTAAAATTATTATTGATATTGTTTAATAGTGTTGTTTTTTTA
The DNA here is from genome assembly GCA_037975125.1 of Latrodectus hesperus. Taxonomy (NCBI): domain Eukaryota; kingdom Metazoa; phylum Arthropoda; class Arachnida; order Araneae; family Theridiidae; genus Latrodectus; species Latrodectus hesperus. The sequence goes on along the minus strand of CM075852.1, from coordinate 108,292,636 downwards.
AATTTTTTACATAAATATTAATACACAACTCTTTTTAATTTTCAATTCAAAATTTTATTTTAATTTAAATTGAGATTCTTTTTTTAACACACAAACATCCTATGCTATTTCCGCTAAAAATTCATCAGGTGCTCCATAAACAAGGTGTGGCTGTTAAATAACGAGACTGACGCTGCGGCAGCAAAAGTGCGCATGCGTAGTCCGCCATTCACTGTCAGCTGTTTAGTGTGAAGCTTTCTCTTCAAAATGCCCTAAGCCTCATTTGCGTAAGTAACACGGTTTAGTCATAACCTTCATTTCCGTTAACATTGTTATTTTATTTTGGCGAAAAAATGGTTAGTATAATAATAGAGCAACGAATTGTAGTTAAATTTTACTTCAAACTTGGAAAAACCGGTACTGAAACTTATAATTTACTGAAAGAAGTGTATGGCAGTGAATGTTTATCCCTTGCACGAGTTTTTGAATGGTTCAAACGTTTTAAAGATGGCCGACAAGACGTTGAAGATGATTCGCGGCCAGGTCGCCCTTCAACGTCAAAAACGGATGAAAATGTCGAAAAAGTTGCTAGTTTGATTCGGTCTGATCGTCGATTGAGTATTCGTGCAATAGCTGAAACTGTAAACATTGATAAAGAATGTGTACGGCAAATTTTACATGACAATTTGAACATGAAAAAGGTGTGCGCCAAAATGGTGCCAAAAACTCTCACGTTTGAACAACAAGCAACTCGCAAAAACTGGCCAAACACAGCATCCCACTATTAGAGCATCCACCTTACTCGTCAGACCTGGCACCATGTGACTTCTATCTGTTCCCTAAGGTGAAATCTGCATTAAAAGGAACAAGATTCGAGTCTGTGGAAGCTGTTAAAGAGAAAGCGGCAAGAGTACTGAAGGAGTTGACAAAAAATGACTTCTTGCACTATTTCCAACAATGGAAAATTCGCATGGAGCGTTGCAGGGATAGAGAAGGGGTGTACATTGAAGGCGATAATAAATAATTATATATAAAATAAGAATAAAACTTTTTACAACGACAGTCTCGTTATTTCATCGCCACACCTCGTATGTGAAAGTTTTAGGTGACCAAATCTGAAAGACTACCCTGTTTGAGAAATTTTCGATTGGTTGAAGGTCTGGTGATCTATCTGGCCAAGAGTTGCAGAGGTATCCATATATATGTGAGTCTAAAGAGCCACGTCTTGTGAAGAAGCAATATCACGTTGGAATGACTGTAGCCAATCTATTTTGGACACGTGAGAGGCCACACAAGGATTATCCTTCGAGAAGCTCGAACCTGGCTCACCAGTATTCGATCCTGCCTCGCATTTGAAACCCTTGTCCTCCAGAGTCTACAAATCGTCGATTTGATCCTTAAAATAACCATTGCAATGCATTTTTATATCAATATCTAAGTATAGTCACGACCGTACTCCATTTTTGGCGGCTGCAGTTGCGGCAGATATGTTCACCCAGCTTCAATACTTTCGAATATTCTGTCAAGTTCTGAATCCTCTCGTTAGATTAAAAAGTTCGACAACGCGTCGCCAATGAATGGTTTGTTGGGTCTCCGGGGAGTCTTTCAGTTGTCTCTGAGACAACGGCTGAAGTTAAGTCATCTGCAAGTGTAATTAAGGGGTAGCAGCTGCGCAACAGAAATATTCGGTGAGATCGAAAATAACGATTACTGTGTGTGATTCTGGATATTTGATAATTTAAAAGCTTTATGTACAAAATTATTTAGTTGAAATTTTAAGACGATTTCTTGAAATTTCGCGAGGAAATATCAAAGCATAACTTCGTTTATTTGAATGTGTATATATATATATATATATATATATATATATATATATATATATATATATATATATGTATATATATATATATATATATATATATATATATATATATATATATATATATATATATATATATATATATATATATAAGATGCATTGGTCTTTTTCAATTTTAAAATATATTAGTGAGGATGAATGCACTTTGTATTCTGATTAATTTGTAATTTTAATTCTAGTACTGTTCCAATTTGTTCCAAAAAATAATAACTAGAGTAAAAAACAACATTGGCTTGTCCTTTTAATTCCATAGTAAAAATTATGAGATAATACAGGAAGATAATTTAATTCAAAGTTTAGTAGATTGATAAAAGAGATAACACTATTTTTAACCAACTGTGCAAAGACTGTGTAAATTGTTGATTGAAGATAGGTAAAAATACTTATTTTAATGAGAGATAAAATATTTCATGTGCTAGTTTGTTGAATTATAAGTAGAATGTATTCAGGAAAACATATAATATAATTTAATACATAAATAAACTATGCAAACACTTTTTAAATCAAATTAAGCTCGCTTGGTGCAGAAATATCACCGAGGGTATATGAATGAATAGAATTTTCCCTTTCTGAAATTAAGGAAACAGAATATTAAGAAAATACATTCCTAAATTCCAAAAGCCAATATTTTAATTCGAGATAGTTTATTTGAATTCAGTTTCTGTTGGGTATACTATAACAGTAATGTATTTTTCCCACAAATAGTTTATTAAAAAAGAGCATTTATATTCTTATTATATTTATATACAATAAATTGGCAAGAATGAACTTTGTAATGTAAAAAATAATATTACAATCTTTACTCTCATTTATTATTTTTTATTATTTTATCATCTATTTATTATTTTTTGTTACAAAATTATGAGCTTCCATGTGTAAAGTAGGCAATATAAATTCCAAAATCTTTTTTAAGAACTCTTTTGTGGAATTATGGGATTGAAGCCAACAAATATGTGTTTCATTTGCTTTGCATTTATCATTTTACACTGTCTCGCCTGATTCAAAGCAGCAAATAGTATTCAATTGATTTACTTAATTTCCTGCAAATAATTTTGACCTCGGAAATGAATTAAATGAATCAACAGAATAAACAATCAATAATGAAGCACTATTAGTTATTGTTAAGTCTGATCCGTTTCTGAGTCCATGCGAACTGTAGTTAAGTTAGACATTATTAAA